>JAOWAY010398725.1:0-14890 GCA_028565895.1 Goniobranchus geometricus | reverse complement strand
CACCCACCCATCCCCCCACACACACACTACTAATATAAAACTTCACCAACAAAGCTGAGTAAATTTTCACTTATAAAAAGCCTTTAAGTATTGATAAAACAAAATCACTGAAAATAATCACTTTGGTCAGAGATATAAAATTTAGGTCTGTATGCTGAGACATCACTTGAAATTCTTTCAATGAGAGATTATATCATAAAAGCAGGTACTTGCTAGCTATGTATGGACAAGTGAAACTGAATGAAATCAAACTTTTGCTGAGTCTGAATGGGAAGCGTTTGTTCTATAATGCCTGTAGGGAACTCCCTGACTAGGGTGAAACTGAGAAGGGTTTTGGTAAAATGGATGAGTTTCACTGCCCATGGCATATGTCTGCCTTCTGTGGTATTCCTGATTACTGTCCAATGTGTTGGAGAAACTTGTTATCTCCTGCTGGTCTGAATGGTAGAAATTGTCCGGATGTATATGAGAGTGAGGATGATGGTGATGATGAGGATGCTGATGATAAAAATAAGATGGTTCATGCTGGTTGTACTGTACAGTTTCAGCAGAATTGTTTCGAGACTGCGGATGGCTGCCTGGGTGTCTGTAACCACTGAGGCTTGTATGAGTGTGCTGGTAGGGCATGGGCGATGGATCTTTCATATTACTGGGCATGCTGACAGATGGTTTCTCTTGTTGATCCCTGCTGAGAAATAGTGATGAAATATATTTTTCATACTGAGCAGGAATTAAACTATGTTAACAGGCCTCCAAAGTCCTGAAACACTTTAAGAGAGTTTGAGAAGGCTTTTGTGAAATTTAAGGGTAATTTGACACCTTTAAAATGTACAATCCTGTTACGAGGCCTACAACAAGAAAATGTGTCAAAATATTAAAAGTAATGAGTTTCAGGAATAAGACTGAGCTAAATGAGTTTAACACTTAATCTACCAAAATGCTCAAAATCGCTTGCTGCCTGTATTACCAATTCGCTCAAATGCCACTCCTCAATGCACATCTTTTCGAGTACAATTCTTTTCTTACAGTGGTCTCCCTTGCCCCCTCAAAGTGAAAGTAGAAACATATGATGATACCTTGCCCCCTCAAAGTGAAAGTAGAAACATATGATGATAGGACAACACTGCTTGAACTGCTACAAATGTCTAGATATCATAAAATAGAGCTAGAATGTCAACATCTATACACGAACTGCCTGTTCTGTCAAGGATGGCCTTTCAAAGATGAAATCTTTATTGAGGCATCTTTGATTTCATGCGAAATTTAATATCAGAAGATGGTTCATCTGAAGCTGATTTTGATTCACCATTCAAGAAGGTTGCAGGTTCTGATGTTGAATGTTACTAAGATGTTTGATGAAGAGTATACTAGATCTAGATCTAGTTTACACCTGTACCTGATCTGGACCTGGAAAACATCATACCTACCAGGGTTTTTTTTAGGGCTTTAACACAAAAAGCCATCATTTTTTTTGTTGTTAAAAGGAGATTTTTAAAAAATTAAACAGCAGGTATAAATCAATATGATGTGAACATTTGAAATCAATTGGTTGAAAAATGAATTTTGAATGAGCATTTTAGTATGCTGGTCACAACTGGAGAAAAACTTGGCAATGGGGGATTGAGGGTCAGATAAAAACTTGGTAGATTAAGTGTTATGATGACTGCAGAAGTAAGGGAAATGTCTACATAAGCCAGTATCAAATGAGAAAGTGGAAATGTATAGGCCATGTGTAAAGAAGTGACGAGGCAAGAATTGTGAAACAAACCCTTACAATGGGAGTATAGGGCAAAAGAAGGAGAGGAATACCAAAGGAGTCTGAGAGAAGAACTCTGGTGAGAGGGGCAGGAGCAATGGGCATGACTGACTGAATCGAGTAAGTATTTTGCCAGTCAGCATTGAACCTGCATTGTATCTTTAAAAAAATGAAGTGGGTGAGGTCTTGGGCATTTGGCATGAAAAACTTACGATTTCGGTTTAGATTTGTTTTTCTTTGTTAGAATGTGCTCACTATTTTGGTTTGGATTTGTTTTTCTAAGTTCGAATGTGCTGGTCAGTCATAAGTCTATGTTGTGCATTGTATATTGTTGGACCTTTAAATTCATCAGATATCTGATTGTTCAACATGAATAGCAGAGTTGATACTAAAGCACCAGCATATCAGGCGAATCCACAGGAAATGTATCATCATTAAAATAAAAATATTCTACTGCAGTCTGTTTCCATTACAGTAATAAGTAATAAGGGAGCAGGTGTGAAGGTTTCCTTCCTGAGAAATTCCAGAATTACTTGTCTATTATTGTATTCCTCACCTGTCTGATGGATACTTGTATGGGTGGGTGCTTGGGTCATACATAACAGTCTCCGGATGCGTCCATTGCTGGGAATCAAAGAAAGGTAAATCCATTATACAGATTCATACAATCCATACCCAAAATTTAAGATAGAAAACAATGTCTAGCTGCATCATCAGTATCTGAAGGTTTGTGAGATTGAGTGTCAGAACCTGATTCATTACATCTAGAGTCCTAATAAGTTCTTCACCTGGGTCAGAATCTACAATGCCTTCATTAATGTCACTTTCGTCACTCATTGTTTACATGGAAAATTTAAGAAATTGATGACAAATTTGCAAACAAAATGCCCAGGCCTAGCCTTCTTTCGCTTCGAGGCCAAGAACGTACAAGGCAAGGGAAGTCACCCTGGAAAATAATTCCCACCATACTGAATATTATTCGGTCACCTATCCAAATTTCAACTCTAGTCGTAAGATGATTTCAGCGCAGGCGGCGGCCATTACGACTACAATTTTACCACGGCAACAAAGTTTTAAACTAATTTTTTCCCCATTTTTTTCAATTCCATTTTAATTATATTTCAAAGTATTAACTTACTTGATCACTTTTCTTATTTCAATTAGCTCATCCTGTCATTAATCCTAATTTTCAGTAAATTAAATTTTGCCGTTTCCTTCAGTTAGCTAAGGTTTTCATTAGGCGAGCACTTTCACAATGTAAATTTCGCCATCATCGTTTTCTGACTTTGTGTTATTGTTTTGAGTCCTTCAATGTTTGCTTAAGGAGTACAAGTTACATTCTTTTCACTTATAACTATCAATCATTTATATCAATGAACCAACTGACTGTGTCACTTTGGTACAGAGAGACAAGAAATGTTACTTTATATAGCATTAGAATTTGTGTCCACTTAGATCAATTGTAGGCGATTTGCATTGCCTTATGAATGTTTGAAAACATCAGGCTGAGACTCCAAATTTTTACTCTAAAAGACATTTTGCCATAAATTAGGGTAGGCTAACTGGTCACAAAGAGGAAATTCAGCGAGGAAATGTCCTATCTTTTTCCCCCACAATTGCTTCAAAACACCTTGAAGATATGAAAACACTAAAAATGTTACTACATTTATGTTATGGGGTTTTGATAACCATTGGCTGAGGCAATTATTCATTTATCAATGTAGGATAGCAGATATACAACATGTTGAGTCAACGTTTGAAGGGTGAGCAGCAAAATGTATCTGTTTTACCAGGACTGAGCTAAATCAACACATTTTCAAAAACTGACTTCAGTTCTTTTCCATCTACACTGGGAGCCTTGCAATCACAAAACTGTAAGAAATCTTTTTTTTCTCAGTGATGCACAAAGTCCAAGAGCAAAGTGATTTAAATGTCCAAGTTCAGTGCAACTACTAAGTATGAGTTCTTCTCCATTGAATAAAAATGGACTTTCATCATCTTAACACTAGAGGCTTCTAAAAAGAATGTCTTTATAAAACAGGTCCTTTCAGTGAGCCTCAGAGATCAAAATTTATCCCATTTTCCACTAAGATTAGAAAAAGCCAGTTGACTTCCATCCTCAATGGTGATGCAGTTTTCAAATTCTGAGTCAAGATTCAATAATCAGCAGTTTTATTCAGATTCTCTGACTACTAGATTTACCAGGTCATGAAAATCTTCCAAAAGGAAGTTGTGATCACAGAGGAAGAAGAACAAGAAAAGAAGGATGAAGGGGAGGAGGAGGAGCAGTGGTGATAGCAGCAGCAGCAGCAGAGAAGAAGAAATAGAAGAAAGAAGACCTGAATAAATGGTCTATTTGGAAGCAATCCATGATCAATCACTCATTCTCAGTGTTACTGCTGGCAATATACAGCATCTTTTCATATTTGGGGATTTTACTACACAAGTCAGATTGAATAATCACCTGAAGGTTGAAACCTACTTGCTGTTCCATTTCTTGAATCTGACGTTCATAGAGTTCCTCTGCATCATCTAGTGGGTATACACCTTTTCGTTGTCGATGACGCTGCTGGTACATACTTCTCAACTGCTGAATCTTTTCAGCTCGTGACATGACAGCCTTTGCAACATTAGACTTCCCTTCTGTAGGATGCTGGACATGGTTGGGATAACTGCCGATGGCTACAGACAAAAAAAAAGAAATCAATGTCAGACTTAGCTTATATTAAGACGAAATAAGAAAAAAGGACTGTAATACTGTCTTTGCATAGAAAGTTTAGCTGAGCTTAGTGACCAGGAATTTCACTTGTCAGTCTTCCATTCGGGAAAAAAATACAAATGGAAATAATACAATTCTCTCCTTTCCATTCAATACTCATCTCTACCTGTTGGATCATGAACTTTTATTTCATGCGGATTGACACTTGGATGAATGTATCTTGCGTCACCATTTTTCCTTCCCAAAGAGTGAGTTCCTTGTGGAGCATGTTTCACGTATGGCTGAAAGGGACTTGACCTCTCTCCTGATGTTTCCCGTCCCATTGATGGGTCCACAGATTGAGATCGTTGACGTTGTTCAGCCAGATGATGCGCTCTCAGACGAGCATACTCATCCTCAACTCTGTTAAGGGAGGACGTGAAACTCAAGTAAGCTTTTTATAAAAATTATTAAAAATATGAATCTGAGATCCAGAGTGATTCAAGGTATATCTACCTGGACTTCTGGACTTTATAGACTTCTAAAAAATTTAAAAAAACAAAAAGAGAAAACAAACAAATTATTTGTTAACAGCCATTCTTTTTTAAAGGGAAATAACTCCCTACAAAAGATCCTCACAAAATTAAAAAAAAAGACCATCATCTAAAACGTTTCATATAAAACTTTACAGTATTGGCTTCTCCACTTGCAAAGAAAATCATGATTGAGCTATGTTAGAAGAAACAGCTTTAATTATATGAAAGAAATGCCTGATCTCAAAGGGAAAATACACAGGATCCCGAAAATAAGTGTCCTTACATTTATTTACTTACTGTAAGGAATTTATTTCTCAGGTGTGCACACAAAGGGATACTTATTTTTGGACTATTCTTTTCTTGTTGTAAATTTCTTTCATTTTCCACATCAATTTCACTCTGCAGCCTTTCAGTCATCATTCTGTTGGCATGGCTTTCATGTCTTTTATGCCACAACATTGACTTCTTTAAAAAATCATTGGCAATGAGTGAATCAAAATTCATTGTTGTACATTTGGTGCCCAACTAGAGAAAAACCGCAATATTCACATCTTGACAAGGAAGGTTATGTGGTTCCCTAACATTTCTCATGATAAAATGAAGATTAATAAAATTTTCAAAATTATAGAGAAATAACATATTCTGCTCTGATCTTGCCCTAGTTGCATGATGCTGATTTCAAAAGTGTTAATATATTTTTTTTCTGTAAACATCGGCCAATTTCCTGCGGTCATTTGGAAATGTCCCTGGTCTATCTAAGGGACCATGCCTTGATGTAAACTTGTTTGAACAGACATGGGATGCAAAGGTTGTGTCATTGAGTTTCGATCAAATAAGTATTATTCTCAATAAGGATATTGTATGATATGGTTGGTGTGTTTTACACTTATCCTAATCAGGACTGAGTGCCGGTAGGAATCAGCATCAGCAATAAAGATCTTGTATGTTATGGTTGCTGTGTTTGATATTTATACTGTCATCATCATTACCAAAATCAGGATCCTTTATGTTTTCCCCTTTACAGGAAACAAGGCTTGTGCAAAAATTCAGTCTTTCAGAATTCATATATGTTACACATAATACGTTTATAAACATAATATGTATGAATGTATGAATGAATATATATGTATGTGTCTATGTATATATGTATTGTATTGTAATATGAGTGTATATATAAGTGTAAGTGCGTGCATATGTCTGTATGTAAAGATACGATTGTGCATACATGTATATATAATATGGTTATGGATAGATAGACAGAAAGTAAGATAAAGAGACATATGGATAAATAGATTGATGAAGAGACAGATAGTTGCACATGACCATCATGAGCCATGTTTCCAAAGATAAGTTTACAAAAAGAAGGAAAAAGAAAAAAATCTTTTTGATCTAGTCACATGAACGAGATGACCATCATCAACAACAGTATTGATAAAAAATAAAAACCAATACCTTTTTCCCAAAATTTCATACATTAAAAATCATACCTGTCATTCTCTTGCTGACTGGCCCTTCGTCTCCTTTCCTTGTCGTATTCCGCTACAGGATAAAAGCCAAGTTCAGGGCCTGTGGCACCGTCCATCACAGACTGAGCCCAGCGGTCATTTAAAACCCTGTTGGAAGACCTGTCAGTGGAGTGTTCTGCATGTCTGGCTTCTTTTCTAGCATTATTGGATGACCGTTCCTCTGAGCGAGATCGTCGCATAGCCTCTTCACTTGATTTGCGACCTTTACCAAATCTGTCAGAAAAACAACAAATACTACCATTATGGACAACACCGAATGCTTTAGAGTTCACAATATGCATAAAGAAAATTCTCACAAAGAAAGACATAATTCCTGATGGCAGCAAACCAGTGTAGGCAGGTTAAAATTGCATGATGAACAATGAAATTCTTCAGCCTTTGTGAGATATTTTCTCTATCTCCAGCTACTGAAATAAACATCCTTCAAATAACTGATGAGGTCAGTCAACAAACAGGATCCAAATGAGAAATTCTGGGACAAAAAAAGAGGACACAGATAAATCTAAGTGATAAAGGACACACATTTTAACCTTAGACTGGATGAAAATATAAGAAATACAAACATTCTCCACTTCAGAAGCTGCCAATTCTTTTAAGCAATGAATAGTCACTCTACCTCAGAAATCCTTTTAACAATCCGCCCTTCTTCTCTTTGTCTTTGACCTTGGAGCGCTTCAAACTGTTGCTGTCTTCCGTTGTGTTCTCACTGCTAATAGATGAACGTCCAGAAAAAGATGGGTCCTGGGCAAACATACTGCTCTCTAGACTCTCCTCTTCCACTTGAAAGAAGAAAAGAAAAATATAACATGACTAGGAAAAAAAAACATGCTCTGCTCATCTCAATTCTTTAAGGAGTGGCAGACTGGTTAATCTATGTTTAGATTTTATATTAATATGCATTTATGTAATAATAATGTACATACTTTATCCTTTGTAAAGCGGTTTGAGCATTAATTTCATGGAATTGCATATCCCCTAAATATGAAGCTAATCGAAAGTTTTCTCATAATTACGCAAGCTCAACCATATCCAGACATTTGACTTTTAATGTCCCTGAAAACATCAAAATGAAGATGTGACTTATTTCACAGTTGTCTTCAGATTGAAATCAAAACAGGGACATTTCAATAACAGAAAATCTCTGAGAACATATCCCAGACTCACAGTCACTAAGCAATAACATTTTGGCAGATGTAATGTTATTATAAACAAGTCATGCTAGACTGTGAGAAATTCTCTGACATATATCTCATAATATATTCATTATCACTATTACAATGGCACTTATTATACTTAAGATTATTAAGATGATGATAATGAAGATATTATTATTATTACCATTCTTCGTCTTATTATTATTACTAGTATGATTGTTATCAATACCAAAAAATAACAAAGACAATTAGTAGATAAAGGTAAAAAGACAATATCCTTATTTCAAAGGTGTTGTTAGTAGATCTGGTATTTGCAATCTGTTACTGAAAAATTACCTCCGTACTAATTTTAAATTCACTCATGACTCCTCACTGGTAAACATTTACATTTAATGTTGCTCAGCACTATTTAAATATAAAAATCATTATAAAAAATAATATAAACAATCATATTTACAAGTATCCATTAGAGCGGGATCCATAACTTCATAGGATCTATCAACAGCAGCCCTGAAACTTTCATTGCAGGCCCGTGCTCTACCAAATCTGTTCATCTGCCAGCTTGGAGAGGCCTCCCTGACCTGTTGCCTTGTGCTGGGTGGTACAGGAGCCCTGGGCATCTCACCCCTTGAAACACCAGCAAGGTCTTCCATAGATGATGCTCTCTTTAAGTTGGACTGAGGAATATCTGGACGAGGCTGATTTGGGTGATAGGTACCTTGATGAAACAGGAAAAAGGAAAGTAAGGGAAAAGTTTTAATCACAATGTACATTTAAGATAGCAACGAAGACTTTTATTTGCAAAACAGACTATGAAATATTTCAATATGGGTATGCCTTTTTTCACACCTAACATGTCACCAATTTGTTAACTAAACTTTGAGAGTAATAAAGCGTTGAACATGAAGCGCAATGTCTCTAATTTTCCTGGCACTTCATACCAATTTTCCAAACCAATTCAATACAGACAAAGTGAAATTTTCCATTCTTAATTTCTATGACTTGGAAAATATTCTTTCAGCATGGTAGTCTAAAAAACAATTACGGAAAACCTAATGCAATATGATAGAAAATGGTTGACACAGATACTCAAAAAATCAGAAAAATAATTTTCACCCGCAAGAAATGAACGTTAATTAACCTGAGCTATTTCTATGGCTTGTGGAAGATAGGTAGAAACAATCACTTTGAACTTTTGACTAGCTCCCTGAGAAGTCATTTAGCTGGAGGGAGCAGGCATGAGTGGTGTGTAACTAGGGGTTGTGTCACCATCGCCAAAGATGGCTGTTCTATAAAAGAGAGAAAGACCAGACTAGCTATGGCTATAATCAACAATGGCAAAGCTCCATAAAACTTGGAAGAGCCAACTGAGAAAAGCAGTCAAATTTAAGTTATGCAAATCTCTGGCTCTGTCCATTCTGTTGCATGGGTTTGACAGTTGGGCTCTCTTGGAAGGATCAACACAACATCTCCAAGCCTTCTAATTCAAATGCTAAAGGCATATCCTGGGCTTAGCATGGAGAGATTCTAAAGCAAATGCGCATGCCATCAACCAAATTATCAATCATTATGGGATACAAGAGCTGCTGTCGTCTTTGATTTGATACAGAAAGCTAGCCTAGTATGGGCATGTATCACGGCACAATACTCTCTCGAAGACTGTGCTCCAGGGTACACTCAAGGATGCAGGAAAAGGGGCAGAGAGGCAAAGAGCTGGCTGAGTAACATAAAAGACTGGACCGACTCGATGGTCCAACCTTGGTAAGATGAATGGACGACTGTGCTGGCTAGAGAGCTTTGACTACAGAAGCATCCCTCACGTTGCCTCTACGACCATACCATGTCAGAAGAATGAGGTGGTGGTGAGATGGAGACAGGCAGTTACATTCACTTGGAATTTATGACTAGTTCCCTGACAACTTGTATGGTGAGAGGGAGACAGGCAGTTACATTCACTTGGAATTTATTACTAGTTCCATGACAACTTGTATGGCGAGAGGGAGACAGGTAGTGACATTCACTTGGAATTTTTGACTAGTTCCTTGACAAATTTTATGGCAAGAGGGAGGCAGGCGGTAGCATTCACTTAGAATTTCTGACTAGTTTTCTAACAACTTGTATGGCGAGAGGGAGACAGGTAGTGACATGCACTTGGAATTTTTGACTAGTCCTTTGACAACTTGTATCACTAGAGGAAAACAGGTAAAGACATTCACTTGGAACTTTTAACTAGTTCTCTGACAATTCATACGGCTAGAGGAAGACAGATCATGACATTCACTTTGAATTTTTAAGTAGTGCTCTGACAATTCGTACGGCTAGAGGAAGACAGGTCATGACATTCACTTTGAATTTTTAACTAGTTCTCTGACAACTTGTATGGCTAGAAGAAGACAGGTAGTGACATTCACATGGAATTTTTGACTAGTTCCCTGACAAAATGTATGACTAGAGAAAGACAGGTTGTGACATTCACTTGGAATTTTTGAATAGTTCCCTGACAACTTGTATGGCTAGAAGAAGACATTCACTTGCAATTTTTGACTAGTTCCCTGACAATGTATGGCTCATGGGAGGCAGACAGTAATATTCACATACAATCTTTGACTAGTTCCCTGTCAAAGTATGGCCAAAGGGAGACAGGCATTCACTTGCAACTTTTGATTAGCTTCCTAAGAAGATATTTGGCTAGACCAGCTAGAGCGAGATAGTCAATAACATTTGCTTAAAAAGTTCTAACTAGGTAAAAATCATTCTTGGAGATTGCAAATGGGCAAAATCAACCTTTTTAACACAGACGGACAAAGTCTTATATTGTGTTATAAAAAGTTGGAGCGTGATAATGATTTATTACCATCTTGGTAAAACACTTTTAGCTAACCTTCATAATTTTTATAACAGAAGATAAGAATATTTAAACCTTATAAAACACATGCCACGAAGGAGTTTAACATGCAGGGATATTATAAATCAACAATATCATTAAAGAGACAGCAGTAAAGTATTACAAGTTAAATGACATAAGTCTAGTCTTTTGAAGACATGCAAAAAACAACAACAACAAAACGTTAACAAATTTACATAGAAGACTGGTCAAGTTTATTCAACCTAGAGAAACACACAACAAAGATCATGAGTCACTTCAATGAGACAAATTATCGAAGAGAGAGAAAGAGAAGGTTAAAAACTTCAAATGCTCAAGTGCAATAACCATAAAGACAAATGTTTGAGAGCTGTCAGACAGTTGAAAATAACAGTCTTACTATATCGCATACTGACCCCAAGAGCAACTTTGGGTCAAGACTCGCTGCCTTTGTTATAACAAATCTTGCACAAAACCCTTATTAGTGAGATTTCTTACTTTATAACCAGTGTTGCAAAATCAACAACCTTTCCATGGAGCCACGTGGCAAAATGGGAAAAGAAACTTCACCACAGCGTAGTCAAGCCATTAATTTTGTCTTTAAAGATTAGCAAAGGAAAATATGACATAGATAATTTTTATTTAATTGTGTGGTGGGGTTTCTCCAACAGACCATTATAAGCAAAATCAGGCCAGGAAAAGCTTATCAGTGGCTAGTCACAATTCTATCTTAGAGATATCAATAAATGATAAGACGCAGATTCGAGTAATCCTAAGATTAGCATTATTCTTAAGAAACTGCTCCATGGCTTGAAAGTCACTCCGCAGTGAACCATGAGCAGTACCAATTGGGATTGGTCACTCTTTTAACAGGATATTTATTCCTTGGATTTTTTTGTAATGCAGCTATTTGATAAATAAAGTATATAAAATTTGTCCGGTGAACCTTCTTAAAATTAAACACAGATTCAAACATCCTGTAAAGACTTTGAGCCTTCAAATGGGGGAATGATTCAAACACAGCCAACAGCAGAATTTTCAGCAGTTTTAAAACAATAAGTGACTAGATCATCTCAGTGACTTGCAACATATCTAGGTGTTTCAAATTTGTATGAATAAACGTTTTGAAATCATTTTCATCTGTGGATATTTAGTAAATTCATGTTCATGAATTCCAGTTGGTGACATTTCTTTTCTGGAATTTGTTAACAGTTGTGGGCGGTGGGGGGAATGATATTAATTTCATTATTCTGGAAATTTCATCAAACAAAACGATAAAAAAAAAAAAACAACTATAGTCAAAGTTGGATTTCACTCCAAAGTCAAATTTCAGGGGGAAAACAGTCATGGCTTGTGGTTGATTGTGGTAAAATTCATATTTGAGACAAAGTTGCTTTTAAGAGTCATCAATTCAGAAGGACATACTTGCATGCATCATGCTTGGGTTTGGGGCAGCTTCAGAGGCCATTTCATAGGCTTTGGGTGTATTGTTGGTACCATGGGCCTCTTGTAAGCCTGAAAACATGGGCAGGAAAGGCACGGTTGAACTCTCAAGGTCAGTAGGATCATAAGTGCACAGTGACATTCAGTGGGGTGGACAAAGGCTGCCTTTGGTTCAATTGGGGTTGAAGCTATGGTTATTTATAATAATGTGAAGGTAGAAATAAGGCTTTCAGATATACCACTTTTTATCTGGTGACGGGTTTTTGTAATACTGATTATGAAAACCACGATATTGACATGAGTGTAAAAGAAATATTCGCAACAGAACAACAGGGGACAACTTATGCAATAGCTTATTGACTTTCACATGCCCTCCTCCTCCCCTCTCTTCCTACAGCCTCAGGCCCTATTTCTAAAGGATGAAAAATGTTTTTTTTTAAAATGAGACTCAATATGCTAATGTGAACAGTCTCAGTATTTCATCGGCTGCAGATATTTTACATCAAACTTCTATGAAAATACTCGTCACACAAAGATCGAAAGACATAACTCTTATTGGCTATGACACTTCCATCATACCTTTTCAACCTTAAAATAGTAATGAAAAGCTGAAAAAATGTGGAAACCTTAGGTATAAACCCCAGTAAATCATAATATCAGAAAAAGAAAAGAAAATCTTATGTAGGCCTGAAACTATTAAATTATATCATGTAAATGATGATTATCGACAATATGACATAATCCAGGCCTTTCAACTCTTTTTGTAGGAGGAAAATCCGTATGCTCTTGACACAACCGATAAAAGGACATTGATATTTTGTCACAGGAAATGTAAAATTGACCTCTGGTTTTAAGAAAAGCCATTAATCTTTAACCATGTAATTTAGGTGTAAAACTTGGGCACTCTGTATATTCATTTTTTTTAATATAGTGGAAGGACATCACAATTCTGGGATACATGAAATCTAGCACAGAATCTACATCCACTCTATATATTATATAGAAAATAACGGCAAGGTTGACTATTACGGGCAATTAAACACAGAGCTAGAGGAAAATGTCTACACCAGAAAGTTTGAGTTTTCTTCAATATGTTTCAAAGGTTTACATGTAGACAAAATATGCAATGATTTTAAAGAAGAAAAAGACATTTTTTTTCACTTTTAAATTCCAATTCTATTACTGTACTGTTGTGATGAAAATAAATGTCTAAAAAAGTAAATTTTCTCGTCACAGAAAGCTGAATAACCATGTCTATTGCTAAATTCCTTCTCCAGTCCATAATTCAACAAGTGTCAATTAGTGATTTCACCTCTTTCCAATGCACACTGAGTCATTTAGTGTAAAACAAATACCTAAAACTTCAATGACATTTATTCGTTAATTCAAGGTGAGATTGGAATGTAATCAGTTGATGAAACAAACAAATGAGAATTTTCATAGCTTTCACCTCAGAGTATTCCACCTCTGACCAAAGGCCACCTTTACCACATCAGTTAGTCAAAATATTTGAGAAAATAAATGAAAAACACAACAAAGGACTCACTTCACATTCATGGTTTCAGTCACGTCAAAACATAAGTATTAATTTCACTATTGTGACACAGTTTCATTCATATAAAGATATAATTTCCAGCTCTTAAAGACCCACTTGTGGAAATCTGAACAATATTTGGGAATTTCAAATCTTAAGTAAGGTATACAAAAGACCTGTAAAAGTTTATGATGAGAAGATAAATAATGATAAATCCAATATACTTTGCAAAGAGAAGGTGAGAAAGAAAGAAAATGCTACAAAAATACTATAAACATTTGAGCCTTCCAGAAGATGAGACCCTACTAGAAAGGCAAAAGGTATTCAATCAAACAAATTTAAGTCCTTCAATTCAATGTTCGCTCAGATCATTTACAAAAGGAAACTTGATGAAGTGATGTGAGAACTAAGGACAGGCTGAGGGGAATTTGACAAGAGAGCTTTAAAAGATACTTCACTTGAAATGGAAACATAAATATCCAAAAGAGAGTTGTAGATTTAAAGACATTATAAAATCACATCACTGCAGTAAGCAATGGAAATAAAGGATTTCTAGGTCATTATAATTGGATTCCTTGTCATTTTTGTTTTTTTCAGTTTGCCTCTTTAATGAGCGATATATCTCTTAAAAGAGAAAAACAATTAAGAGGGGCTGACACCATCCATGTTGAATCTGATTTCATCTGCAACAGTCAGGACAAGAAATATAGAGATTTGCCTTCAAACAATTTCTGGCTCTTTCTAAGTTAAATCATTAAATTACATGGATGTGGGATTAATTCTTGTCAAATAACACTATAGAACAATTTCATTGAAAAAAAAAAAATCATCAAGAACAACCAAAAATCCACCTATCAAAACAAAGTCATCTACCCTATGGCTGCCTGTTTGAGGTTTCGTATAAAAAATTTAATAAAACATAGTTTGGCTTGAATTTTCACTAACGCTATTGATGAAACTATCTGAATTGAAGTTTCTTATGATGTTAGGGTCCAATAAAGTTGTAAGACAAGTTGATACTCTAGGTCTCAGGTTAAAATTAATTTTTTAAAAGACAAAAACAAAAAAAACAACAAACAATAAAGGGCCTGATCTGCCATGTCAGGAGCAAACATTTCATGACCCAAAGACATAAATGTAGTGACACATCAGAGAAGAGAATTTTGAGACTGAATTATACGACAAATTTATAGTACATGATAAGGATATGAAAATAGCGCTGGCAAATATATGGATCTGCGTATTATGCTGAAAAAGAAAATATGCTTACATGCTTCAAAAAAGAAAGAAATGAGGAAAATAAAAAAAGGTGAGTTTAGGGGGAAAGAGTTCATATTTGTAGACATAAAATTGTTTTAATGAGTTCTAAAATGGTAATCT
>JAOWAY010397615.1:0-14900 GCA_028565895.1 Goniobranchus geometricus | reverse complement strand
GGGGGGGTATCATGCGCTTTGACAACCAAACTCAATTTTCCTGTCAGTCGGATTATTTGGAGAACTTTGCATAATTTGTGGTTTGGTCTACTAATTAAAAACTTTCTGGCAACCAAGACTTTCGCCGAAGGCCAAGCTTTTATTGTCTGTAGCCCAGACCTCGGCTACTGTTATTGTGTCAACTGAACGAGAGAGTTCTCAGCCTACGGGCTATAGCGATGTCACAGGTGTTCACTGCATCAATTATTTAGCCGGGATTTGATTGCAAAGTTTAAATCTGTGCTTCATGGTAGATGGCTAATCTGTATTCTTGATCAAAATACCGTTGATAGCATCGATTTTGTGTTGAATGACTTTTCATTGACGGGCAGGGTCCCCTGATACGCGGCAGGGATGTTTGGACTCCAAGCGGCCTCTCCACTTCACTCTTCATCAAGGCCTGGGCTATCACGCTAGGTCATCGTCACACTCTCGTGATACTTTTGGTCAACCTAGATCTAGATCTAGATTCCTTTAAGGGTCACCATAAGGCGTAGGTGCTGCTCACTCTATGATTTTACAAAGAATTAGAATCTAGAACCATTCATGAATGCAAATCCTTCCTTTCATGAAAATTTCTGCAAGTAGATTCAAGATCGAGAATCTAGACCCCGAGCCCGAGCTCTCGAAATTACATCCAGACGGATTTCTCTGGGATAGAAGGCCTCGAGTCTGTTTAGAACTGATTTAGGCTGCAGAGATAGATTCTAGAACCTAGACCTAGATCTAGACATGGTAGAGACAGATCTAGATCTAGATCTTGACTAGACTAAAATAGAATTGAGATTGGATTCAAATTATCTTCTTTTTTTAGAGGAGTATTTCTTATCACGAGGACACTCCAAGATCATTCACCATGGCCTTATCACTTTTGAACTTGAAAATTATAGTCTTGTTTTGTTTTTTGATATTGACATTCCTGTTTGGTATGGTTCCAGTGGTTTTCATCAGATTCATTCAAAAGGTCACTTCAGCAACAGCAGAATCAAGTCCTCCCACTCAGGATGCCGCAAGTAGTGAACGGAAGAATAGACAGTCATTGTCGAGGTACAAAAGAGTTATAAGTTATTTGAGTTGCTTTGCTGCTGGAGTTTTTCTTGCCACCTGTTTTCTAGAACTATTGCCAAATGTACAGCGTAATCTACAGAGTGTTTTGCTAAATAATAGTACCTTTAGTGGATTTCCTTTGGCCGAGTTTGTTATGGTTTTTGGACTGTTTACAATCCTTGTTATTGAACAAGTTGTTCTTATGATAAAAGAAAGGCCCTCTGGTGACTATTCTCAAATTCCCAGTGAAGAGCAGCCAATTCTTAACTCGGTGAAACAGCAGTCTTCAGCAGTGGTTGAAGAGGATGAGGGTCACTTGACCGAATCATACCAAAGTCAGCATTCTCTTGGAGGTATTTGCGATGAACCTCACATATTACCCAATAATGCGTCAGTGGCCGAGGGAAATGAATCGGAGAGAACACAAAGAAAAGCATCAAAATATTCTCGGGAGGATTCACTTGACAATCATGCACCACGTCATGATCACCATCGACCGCACTCTCCAGCAGACCATAATCTTCAAACTCACTCTGTGCTCAGGGCTATGTTGTTGTTGCTGGCGTTATCACTGCATTCAATTTTCGAGGGCATCACTGTTGGTCTTCAGACTGACAAGGAGAGAGTCTTAAGCATATTCGCTGCTCTCACACTTCACAAAAGTATTTTGAGTTTCAGTTTGGGTATGAACTTAATCCAGAGTAGAATTTCTATTGTGTCAGCAATCAAGTCTATTTTTGGTTTTTCAGTGGCATCTCCTCTTGGAGTTGTTATTGGTATTGCCATTACAGATTTGTGGACTTCAACAAATTCTAGTATTGTTCATGGGATTCTGCAAGGGATTGCATCAGGAACCTTTTTGTATATTATATTTTTTGAAATCCTTCCCAAAGAGTTCAACTGTGAAGTGGACAGAATGCTAAAAGTTCTGTTTTTGATTGTGGGTTATGCAGCTGTCACTGCAATCCTATTTCTTGGTGACGACGTCAAGGAGCCCATGTGTAAAGTCGTTAATAATTCAGATTAATAAGAGGAGCAAAGACTTGATCAAAATAATTTATGAATTTTAACCATAACTCTTAATGAAGAATTTATTTCCCTGGTATGTTTTGGCCATAATACAACAAACATTGTTAGATTCTTTTCTTTGGCTATGTGTGTTTAAAGAATTGTGGACAATGTCAAACATATACGCACAAAGTAAGTTACAGTTTACAAGGCTTATACATAGATTTCCATTCCCTTAAACCAAGACATTATTTTCAGGGAATACATTTTTTCTCTGTGTAACATTCAGTTATAATGGGCCTTTGCCTGTGAGTGCTGCTGTGATTTATTTGGAAGCAGCAATTGTTGTGCTTGAGAAGAAAAACAAAATGATTTAACAACAGCGGATTTTTGAATGGCTCTCTCACAGAATTGTAAGCTTTGAAACAAGCCTACATTTTTCATCATTTATTTTACATATATGTTTTGGACTACTGCGTCACCAGCCGCAGGCATGGCTTTCAAATACTTCATGCATGAAAAGAGTTTTATATATACTTTGCACTGGGGATCTTCAGATCATATATATGTGAGTTCTACTTTAACTTTGAGAGAGAGAAAGAGAGAGAGAGAGAGATTACGATTACTTTAATTACCAAATCAAGGGCCCTCTACTCAATTGATATGAAATGTTCTCTTAAGACAAGTTAAGAGTTGGATTTCTCTGACTTTTTCTCCTTTGGTGTCTTGAACTCACCTTTTGCCACTACTAATGCCCTAGATTAGAATCACTTCTAAAAGTGTGCTTTGATGTGCAGATATCCGCAATTGTGTGTATGTATATAAGGGAGAGAGAGAGCAATGGGTGCATAAAATTTCCCTATTGGAAGGTTACAGGGATGATTGAGTCATCTTAGTGCCAGGATGTGGGTGGAGATGGCCTTACTTAGGGAAGATTACATAGTGGGGAAAAGTAGCTATTGACACAATACATATTCCTACCAAGTCTTCGCAGATAGTTAAATGATACTGGAGACCAGTAGAAGTAGAATTATGTTTTGGGATGACGGATGCGGCATCCTCTTTGCCGTGGACCTCATTTGATTTACCATAAAATCCCTCAAGGGATGTTTCTCAGAAGGGGGGAGAGGGGATAATACTTGTAAGTGGTGGCATCCACCCCAATTTTCAGACAAGTCTCGAAATCCTTCTCATAGTAAATGTAATGCTCCTTAAAATCTCGTGCAGGGTTGTTACCCTTTCCAACTTTCCTGGATCTCTTTTTCTTCTTTGGTAACTGCCCGCCTTCATCAAATTGAAGATTTTGGCCTTGAAGGTTCCGGGCTGCTGTGAGGGTAGTGCTAGTAAAGGGGCATTGCTGGGGTGGGGTGGCGGGGGGTGCTGGTTTAGAAGAATGAGAAGGGTTGACCGGAGTGGGGTAAGGGGTGCATAGGTTTGTATTGTATCTTTTGCCTAATTTTCTTGCTTTACCTGGCAAGGCTAGTGCCATATATAAAAGTTTGGAAGGTATTACATAAAGCACAAAAGATGGAGGTTCCAGGTTCTTGCAGGTTAAGTTTTTAGCACTGGTTTCAGTTGTGGTCCTGTAGTCTGTGTTGCAGAAGAAAATTAATTTCTGGGATTTCTAGATCTCATGGTTTAAAATCATATCCATGTTCTCCAAGTTGCTCTGATAAATTGAATGTTTACACTCTAAACACTAACCAAAGAAATTGTGTTCTTGCCTCCGTCATGGACGCAAAGTTCTGTTTTTATTCTCAGTAGAGCACGAAAGAATTTAACTTTTTATTCTGAAATGATTAGGTAGAAAATGAACTGAAAACTGAGTACAATCATGGCTATAAAGAAACATATTTATAATTGCAATATACTTACATAGTTAAATTTTTGAGTTATCTGAAAAAGAAGAAACATTTAACTTCATATTCTTCAAAGAATGTATCAGTGTAAAATTTTAGGTAATAAAGTATCAGCAGGGGAAAATGATTTAATTTAAGTTGGTGTGAAAAACCCCCCAACAAAACAACTTAAGAAAAACATTATTTACAAATTACAAAGTCATTGAGGGACTTTGTCAAATTTGGCCGAAGTTTAAGGAGACAGATATACAGGACTAGTGCTCTCAGTCTAAGAACACGATGCCCTCGGGGAGATTAAAAAATTGTGCTGTTAGATGGATCATGCATATTGATGGACTATATGGAATGAATATTTTTACAAAGACTGTTTGTCTCACCTATTCACTCTTATTCCCTTCACTTAACAGCCAATCAAATGCAAACCCACAAAGGAAAGCGCATAATCAAATCTTATATTATGAACTCATCTCTTAAGCCTGTCAATCAGGCAATGATTCCCCACATGCTTAACAAGGAATGTGTAATCTTAAGGGTGAGGAGGTGGATCCAAAGCCTGGTCACTCAAAACTCAATCTGCTGAGCTTTTGTTAGATTCTAAGGTCACTCAACAGTGTGGTAAGGCAAAGTTGCAATGGTCTTCTTTACAGTTTTACCCTCTTAATGTTCATTGTAGAATAGGAAATCGAAGCCCTGTAGGCCTCAATTTCTTCTCAAACGAGGTCAAAATAATCTCATGTTTCCAGTAGCTGAATAAGAATGAGAGTCTTAGAGGTTTTTTTTTTTTTTTTTTAAATTTGTCATTAATTTAGAACTTGGCTTAACTCTCTTCTGTGAAAGGCTTCTTAGTAGTTTTCCTTTTGATGTTGTTTTTCTTTATGCTAGTAGTATATACAATTTGCAACATTTCTTTCATCTTTTCCATTCTGCTTCAATTGACATAACTTGCAAGGTCTGTTGGGTTACTTCCCTTTTATACCATTACGAAATTCATTCCTGTACGTCAATGTTCTTTCACACTAAAATAGTCTCAATTGATATGTCAAATGGTAGGCTAAACGGGCACATAGAAAAAAAACCCAACCCCTTTTCTCTACCAAAAGTAATGCTTATTACAATATAATCAATACCTTCCACTGTAGGCAAACTACAATGTAGTGTAGGATTCTAAGGCCGAGAACAGTTCGGGAGAAAGTAGGTCTAGTTAGAGGCAAGAAGTACCCTCTTTTCTTTTCACTTTTCATTCAACTTTCTCGTATTATATCCTCATAAATCATAGATTCTTGTACTTTGATGCATTATGTTGTGCACTGTACCATTATTGCATAGAAGTAGAAGACTGGATTTTGAAAATTTGTTTGCCAGCAATGTGAATCATTTTTTCCCTTAAATTTCAATTCTCACGATCCCAGTTCCAGTTGTACCGATATTTTATTTTATCATCAGTGCTTTTTTGTTCACTTGTGGTGAAAAAAAGTTTTGGTGGTTTTTTTTTTTCTACCTTAAAATGATAATTTTACATAGTCACTTCTGGCTATCAGTCCATTGTGTATATAACATAATATGTGAATTATTACATAAGATATGAATATAAACAATTGTTCAAGCATGTTACAAAAGGTACAATAAGCATTTGGCTAGAAACCAGTGTGAAACATTTTAAAAGTATTAAGCATGTTATGTGTACAGATAATATGTTTTATATATTATATTTGTCTTATTATATGAAATCATGCATTATAATTTTATTGATAATTTTGTTTAATTACTTTACAATTTACATGCCTGTTTTTCATTATTGTGTATCCTATCAATTTATATAAATATGTATAAATTCTCCTTTACATTCCTTCAAGCTGGTTTAATTAAATCTCAGTTATTATAAATGATAGACTAAGAATCTCTTTTCATCTTTCTCTAGTCCAGCACACACAAAAAGAGTTTAAATTTACCCAAAAATGTATAGATCGAGATTTTATTTTAATACATCATATATATTTGTGTATGATTTTTCCAGAAGAGCTAAAGTTTCTCTCGTCTACAACAGCTGGGGTAAATTTTCTTCTACATGTTATTCCCAAGGACTTTTTACAGAATGATATGCATAGATACCTGAATAAATAAGATAAAGTAAAAAATATTCACAGCTGATGACACTTTAAAAAAATATATACAACATGTATTTGCATTTTGAACACTGCAAAAAAGAAAGTCAAAGCAGCTGATAATTACTGCTCTTATGTATACATGTATATGTGTATATATGGAGGATGTCCCCCCAAAAGATGTATGATTACATATAACGTCAGAACTAGTTGGTCAAAAACTCTAATCATTATAATATATACCAACTTAAAGCTAAGAGAAAAGAGAGAATTTGATCAAATGTTCTGCTCTTCTGCAAAACTTTTGACACTTTACCTGAGCCATGATTGAAGATAAAGCTTATTCACATAATCATAATTGTGGCTGAGGAGGTGGCATACATGTGTTCTGTTTAAGCTCAATCAGGGCTTTTGGTATTGGATTGATGAAGACTGGATCTTTCAGATATCCTCTTAGAAAGTAATTGTCACACAGATTTAAGTCAGAGCTGTGTGAGGGCCTGGGAAAGTTTGATTTTCTTGATAGAAGACAATGTCCAAAAAGAGCTTTCAAAATTCCATGTAAATTCCTGGTAAACACTAAACAGTCTGCTAGCAGATGATAAAACTCTAATGTTGTTGTTTTTTTCACAATGTGTTCATAAAAACAAAAATTTATTTCTTTTGGTTCAAAATGGTGCAAATTGTCGGATTTTGTATTTTTAACCAACAAATAAAAATTTATCAAGCAGTTACCATTACACTTTTTGGGGGGCTTGGCGGGAGAGGGGTACACTCCGTATGATGACCCCTGCATGTACCAACTATTGTCTCAGATCTAAGTTGTATGCATGTGTTTTTAGAATTTGATAGGAGATCTTAAAAGAGGATTTTAGATCTCAACCTGTACTTAAGCTAGAGTTCAATGTCGGCCTATCTAGTGTGTATATATTCTTTAGAGTGAAGCCTTAGCTTTTTAATCCTGAGGGAGGCGAGGGGAAGAAGTTATAAATTGATTGAAATTTTTTCCTGAAAGCATCACAGGTATATTTCTAAAAGCAAATCTGTGTCATTTCATGTACTCAGAAAATCATTCCCACCTTGATCTAAGGCATTGTTTTAATTATTGTGACTTACATATTATGTATTATTATTGTGTAATGTGTCTATGTTAGACGTATCAAAGCAAACATGATAAATCTTGTTGATGGTATAAAATTTCCATGGAGCTGTCTAGATGAGCATGAATATTAAAGGGAAGAAAATTTTCAGTTCAGTAAAAAAAAAAAAATGTTTGAAGCAAGGTTTTTACTTTGCTAGGTGTGTATTCCTGAGATGTGTCTTTCTCATTTAAATCGTTTGGGAATTAAAGGCTTCAAGTAATACTTCCCCCTATCAGTTGCCTTTTGGGGCGGGGTGCCTCTATTGTTTTTTAGGGGGGAGAAGGGTTTTTGCTTTTTTTGTGTGTGTTTTTTGTTTGATTCAGTTTGGTTTTGGTTTTTGTTGGGAGAAGGCCTATTAAGCTGATTTGTTGCTTTTTTTATACCTATTTTTTATGGGATGGATTTCCTCACAAAATCACAGCAATCAAGTAAGGCCCCTAGGTTTCTGCGGTGCCAATGTAACCATAATAATATCTCATATATTGTCTCTCTCTCTCAATATGAATCTATATAATACACTTATATGTGATAAAATGTACAATCACAGATACTCACATACAGTTTATATAGAGTCGATGCCATATTAGATTGTATATAATATAGATTCCATGGGACACAATTAAAATAAAAATGAACTCATCTGAAAAAAGTATCCACTTCAATGAAGAAACAAACATGTACAAACCCACCTGGGAACATGGCTGCAGGGCTCATTCATCTGATTCATCTACAGTACCGTGGATTTGTGGTCTCCAGCCTGCTTTTGTTTTAATAGTTTTATTGTTTATTTTTGCTTTTTTTCGAAAGGGGAGCGGGGTCCATTTTGTAAGGGGGTTTGGGGAATGTTTTTTCTTTCGTTCTTGCTTCTGTTTTTCTTTTCATAGCTCTAATGTCAGATGGGACATATTCCTTTCTATTTATGGATAGCAGAGATCGAAGTCAACCGCTCATCCCTTACAATATGTCTTATACTTAAAAATATTACCTTCATCTTCAGACTGAGCCACGTATATATATCAGAAATTCATCAAAAAGATTAAGGATCAACATTTTAATGTATGTCAACATCAACTTACTTAAAATTGGTTAACTTCATTCTTTGCTATAATATTAAGTTCAGGAAAGTCTGACCTTCACATTTTATGTTATTAGCAGTGAGTTAATGTATTAATGAAGAAAAGTTCTTCAATTTTTACTTATTTTGAGTACCGTAGTAGTTTATATTATATATATATACATATATATCATTTATAATGTTTGTACTTTGTATTCTTTGTGAATGTAATCTCTTCATTTTCATTTGATGGACACTAATGTAAGGAATTCTTAAATCTTGATGTCACAAATTACATGTCTGCTCAAATGTATGTCATAATAATAGCCTTGAGGTGGACTTTTTGCCATAAGAGGCGAATTTTTCTCAATTTTTATTCTGTTGAATTTCTCAACTTATTAATTATTTTTTGAGTCATTTATGATCACTTTTCTTCACATACCCTTATACACAGTAGTTACCGCTTAGTGTCACAGTGGATAGCTAGAAGTTTCAGTCAAGGGAACGCTCAACAGCTGTTGTAATTGCAGGATTTTTCATACATAAAAGTCACTGGATAGCATCACAGTAGGGTTTCGCTTAGCATCACAGTCCATTCGAATGATGAACAGAATTTTCCTCCAAGTTTTAGAAGTTCTATCTAATGAAAGAAAGAACGAGCTCTACCAAGTGACATAAACCAATGCAATCATGATGTAATGCCCGTTTTTGATGGATATATGTTGTGGCTTCATCCTCTGATTTAGTACACTCATGCAAACAATGGGACAGGGTACTCAAACTCTAACTGGACAGATCCATGTAAGACGAGTGGACAAACAATTCACACATCTTGCAACCTGAAGAACAAATCCAACAATAACCTCCGAGTCCTGTCCCGTCCCTCGCAACCGGCGGCTAGGAAAGACAGGGTTTGACTGGTAAAGAGGTCACGAGGTGTTTTATAATTATGTGCCTTCTCAAAACGGAATGGGGGAGGTCAGCTACATGACATTGTGGGATGGGATAGATCTGATAAAGACAATGACAACCATATTGGGTATCATTCATCCTGCTTACATATCAACAGAATCCTTCTGGCTACAACATTTCTGCCTCCAACCCCCTTCCCTTTTAAAACAACAAAACAAAAGGAAGGATCAAGAAAAGAAAAAACATCAGCAAAGGAACATAATGAATCAAATAATTCAACACACATCGCGGCAGTTTATTGCATGATAAATATGTAGGCCTATAAATGTACAATGGAACCCATGTATAACAGGTCCTGATATAACAGGGACCCGGTTATAATAGGGGTTTTGAAAACCCCGTTTTTTCTTGCTTTCTGTCTTTCTAGTAAAATTTACTGGCTATAACAGGGACTATTAAGAGCCTAATCGGTTATAACAGGGGCCCCGAAATACATTTTACGTGCACGTGGTTTAATCCACAACTAAAGGCAAGCAAGAGCGAGGCTATTTAATTAGTCCAGTATAGAAGGCAACAACACGGTAGTGTAGGCCTACTGAGTGTCAGTTACACATAGATGGCCTATTACTATTATGTCCGGTACTCCATACACAGTGTAACATGAGCGTAGCAGTGGGCAGACAGCCTACAGGACAAAACCAACGTACTCAGCCTTGGACAAAACACATACACACACATACGCAGCGGTCAGAGAGAGAGGGGGGGGGGATTTTTGGCCATTTTGATCATTTCATTATTTCACTTGAATATCGGCTATAACAGGACTCGGTTATAACGGGGATTTATGACTGGTCCCACCATCCCTGTTATACCGAGGTTCCACTGTAATTGACAAAAAACCCAAAACCAAAAAAACCTATCGCAGTGGTTCCTTAGCTAATCGGATCATGCCACTCTTCAGTCAATGTCACACAGTAACTTAATAATGTGGTGGAAGGGACGCTGTGACACCAAGTAGCAGCGACCGTGTGTGTATACATGTACTAGTCAGAACAGGAAAGGCTAAAAAATATTGTGTCAGTATTTTCTTGCTAATCTGTACTATATGAACATTTCATTTACTTTTGTTTCTTGAAATCTGGTCATTTGGATCTTCAGCTTTAATAGCCTGAGTGTTGTTTGTCATTTTTCCGTCGAATGACAAATATATTATTAATTATTTATGTGACATTTTACAGTGGTGAAAAGGGCAGAAATTTCAATTTAATCTACCACTGATTTCTTTTATCACACACATTATATTAAATTATACATATGGTTGGTGTAATTCTATAACCTTCTAACTTCCAGTTTGTGTGAAAATGACAGAAACGCTTCATCGGCATGTTCTGTCAAAACCATGAGGTGATTCTGAAAAAAACACTGTGGTTGTTCTAAACACACCTTTTAAAGGGTTATTCAATTAATTTGCATTTTTATGCTTGTACAATAAATATTTTAGACTTGTTAAGTCTGAATAACTAAGTTTTTTGGCCCTCCTGAACAAAATATTAAAGGTACGTAGACGGTTAGAGAGTTACACTGATGATATATTTATACAATCGTTATCAATACATTATGCTGTACTGTGTACTACAGTAATCACATCATGATATTTTTTTTTTTTTAACATTATTGAAACAATAGCATTATAAGTCTGCAATGTATGCAATGCAATAGATTTCCATGATTTGATCTACAATTCCTTTCATGTTTCATACAAATGGAAAGCCATTTTGATTTTAATTGCGCCTTTTTTATACACATGTAATATATTTTTATTTTTAAAAGAAAATCCTGTCAAGTTAAGGCAGTGGCAATACTGGGCTAGGCACAAGTCAAATCCTGTCATTGTCTACTCTAGGTCTTATCAAAATGTTCATAATAAGTGTTTTTCAACTTGAATCAGATCGTCTTTTTTTCATTCTCATTGATTTTGCTGATGTCGTTGATGACAGGCAAATGAAATGCATCTTTTTTCTCCCTTTACAGTTTGGCTTCACCTCCTTGGATGTATACAAATTTCACTACAACCCAATCCTTTTCTCTGTCATCCTTTGCTTTTACATTTCTGGTGGTCGATGTTGCTATTCATTCCGTCGCCAGTGTTAGGTCTCCTGACCTCCTTCACCTTCTGTCTGGCCTGTCTCTTCCTCTTGTGTCGGCCTGACCTCAAATGCCCTTCAAAAAGGCAGCCTTCACACAGTTGAGTCTTTTCTTAGCAAATATCCAAAGTATGAAAATTGGTTCTTGGATGGCTCTTAGTCTGGAAACAGTGATAAGGAATTGTGAGGGGTCCATATTTTCTTGTATGTGTTTAGCCTGAAAACTACGGAAGCGATTCAGATGAAAATATGCATCATGAAACCAGGCCCTTAGAAGGTGTAAAAGTGTCATTTCATGATTAAATTGCGGTTTTGTTTTAAACGCTTCCTTATTTCCAAGCAGATGTACACATAGAGACCTGAGAAAGGAAGTTCAGGAAGCCAAAACACAACTCTTTGGTGCCAAAGATTCGTAATATAAATGGTTAAATTGTGAAAACCAAGTAGAATTGGCAAGGCTAACACATTGGAGGCAGTGTTTGAGAACCAATATGATTACTTATGACAAACACACATACATATCACACACACACAATATCCATTAAAGATAAATGAGAAAACAGCCTGAACTACATCTGTTTCTTCTCTGAAATTGCAGACTAAAAATTTGGTTTCTTCATTCAGATCTAAATTACTCCTTGCAGAATTTCACTTACACACCTCAAAGGTGTCCATTTTGTTACAGAAGACCAAGTTTCATGCCCATACTTTCCTAATGGGAGAAAATCTTTTTCATTCTCTCTTAAGTTTATGCCATTACTTTTCCATAAAATCGCTCTGTTTGATGCGTTCGTTTTTGTCTTTACTTTCATTAATTCTCGCTTCAAGGTACACAAAGTGGCTTTATGTTTACCAAATGTTTTCAATTTTGTTTGTATTTGGTTTATAGTGAGGGAAAAATCGTGACCATGACTCTAACAACTGTCATTGGAAATAAATTTGACTGAAAGCTTTTTTTTTATATTTCAAACGATCATATTTAGACTTCACAACATTTACCAGTAGATCTCTCCACCACTCTTTCTCTTGTCATTGTCATGGGAGACCATGCGAGACACGCTGGTACCTCCACACAATTAGCCAGCATTTCATCCAGTCTCCAATGGCTTCAATTAAGTATAAAATTAGTCCACAGTTTTGTTGTTGATGTTTTGAAGACACTGTTGTCATATCGCAAAACATTTTCTACTTTTGAACAATGGACACATCTTCTGTAAACATTTTTTTTTTTTTTTGTTACTGTTTATCCATATTTGTGTTTTAAGATTTATCTGAAACTAGATCTACAGCATTCTTACATAGCAAAGGCCTACATATATGCTTGAGATGGAAAAAAGGTGTGAATCATGATATGTTTCAAGTGTTGGGATCTACTTTTTTTTCTAATGTCATTGCTTTTGTCTCAATTCATTGCATCTTTAAAACAGACGTAGTCTGATTGTGAATGCGCGGTCAGATTTTCTGACACCACATTAGATCTTTCAGCTTTGTGTTAAATATATTCAATACCATAGCTTGTTTTCTATACAGTCAAGCAATTTGAGTAACTTGATATATTATATGTATTTGGTAAAGGAGTCATTTGCTTGTTTGTTAAAATAGGTTTTTATTTCAAATATTTTTATTTATGTCACAATAGTTGCATTTTGAAGTTATTGGTGAATCATATATGACATGAAAAAGTATTATACTTATATATTTAGTTAATGTATTTTGTCAGTAGTGCTGCTAGTCTAGTACATTTTCGGTGAAATGATTGCAGTTTTTTTTCTCTTTTTTTTTCTGTGTTGCACTCCACGTGTTGGTTCTGGGGTTCTGAACTGAGAGGTAGACTAGGCCCAATGCCAGATTATTTCCACATCCGTGTTGTGAGAGATGGTAGGCCTACACGTGTGAAGGGTCCTGAACAAAACCTGATTTTTTGCTGTACATGTACATCTTATAGATCTTTGTATTGCTGTAATTGTGTATTGTTCCCTCTCTCTCTCGTCTCCTGAGAAGTTGATTTCCTGATTCCTGAAAAGAGGAGGAGGCATTGTCAGAGACTATTCCTCATTTGTTTGCATTGCATGAAAAAACAACAAAATCCTTTCTGGTTTCCATGTTATTGAGATGGAATGAGTACTTATATTACATGATGATATAATTAAAGGGGGACTGGAAAATCCTGAGTGCTTATTGTGGTGCATGCTTTGAGGTTTGATAAAGATTATTCTTTAATTTTGTTACTTCTGGATCAGGTTTTGGGGGTTTGTTTTCTGTTTTATTTCATCTGAAATGTTAGACTCTTTCTTATTCTTTGGTCTGTACTTCATCCCTCCATTTAGTTATACCTTTTGTTTGTGTGTTTGTGTGTGTGTGTAATTTAACCCCTGGTCTGTTAGTACTGTTAGGCTCATTGTTTTTAAAGCCTTTTATTCTCTGTGGCGGCGTATTTTTCTGAAAACCTTCTTCTGCTTCTTCCGTTCACTCTATTCATTAACCTTCAAACTTGAGACGTGCTTCTCCCATAGATGTGGAGTTTGGGACGAGTGCCTTTGTACACAGGGACGTGGTTCGAGACTCGTAGTCTTACTGTACTTGGGTCGGCCTTCCTGATGTTTATTTTCAATGCCTGTTTCACTCTTTGGCAACTTTTTCTCATCTGAAAATATTTTGTACTCCTTTTTTTTTCTTTTTTTCTGTAAACTAGCCTTTCGTCTGATGACTTTTTCCATGGGCTTTGAGATGACTTTTGTAGTTGAAAAGACCCCTAAGAATAAGATATTAAATAAACGTCTTCTTTAGCATTTTCTTGAACCCCATCTGAAGACGCTTGTCTGCTACATCAGCCTTACTCTTCCCTTGGATTCTATGATGACCTAACACTACTAACAGAGCTGTTAAGAGTCTGGAAACACCAAACAAATAAACAAACACTAAATATAATAATTATTTTTTTTTGTAAATAATGAAATGTTACTTCATGAAAAGGGAGCGATGATATAACATGTGTACACACACACACACACACACACAATTCTTTTAAAAAAATCGAGAGCTCTTTAGATAGATCAAGTACCGGTACTCCTGAGCAATAGGCCAAGGGGTGGAAGAGAAGTTTGGAGTCTTTTCACATTGCACCATTTTTAGGTTTGATGACCGTTGTTCATCGGTTGTTGTTTTTTTGAGTGCTCTTTTTTGTCTGTAAATTGTCCCTGTATTTACCTTTTATGATTATATTATGTTTTATGCATATTTTTCCCCCCTTTTTTAAGTTCCTCATTCTTCTGCAGCCACTCCTGTTCCTCTCTATTCCCCCGGTTTCCTCCACTGAGAGGAGGAAGAATAAGCCCATCAGGAGTACCGTAGTCGCTATGCATACGTGGAAGAGGCTACGTAGGGATGAGTGGACCTTGTTCTGACAATGCTGTTCAGATCGCTCTTTTTTCAAAATTAGCCTTTGTCTTACTTTTTGCATGAGGGGGCGCTGTAGCTCGTGGTAGAGCACGGAGAGGCAGCAAGTTCGAATCTCGCTGCGTGCACAAGCGTTTTTTCCGTAAGCAAGAAAATTTACCCCTGTTGTTTCATTCGACCCAGGTGAAAATGGGTAC
>JAOWAY010396504.1:0-14901 GCA_028565895.1 Goniobranchus geometricus | reverse complement strand
GTAGTTTTTAAAAAATGATCCCATTTTTCATGAAACATACAAATACAAATATCAAAACATCTGCAAGATAATCAGCTTGATTCTGTTTACTTTAATTACTAAAAGAAAGGTGTTTTACAAGGTAGGACAAATGCATCAGACATTGAAAGAGCTTTCACTGGAGAAATGAAACATTGGTAAAGCTCGCTAAGCTAGACAGCTTGTAAAGAAAAATTTTCATTTGTTCAAACAATTCATATCTGTACAAAAATCTCACTCTCTCGCTCATGAAATCATAACACAACAACTAAAAAAAAACAAAATACCCCCCACCCTCCCGCCTCCCAAAAACCCCCACGCCACATGGCATTTAAAAATATCCCGAACGCATGATTTCTAAGTAGTGGTTTGGCAGGATAATTTTGCGACTAGGTCCTTATTACTTTAAGACAGTCTCACTTACGTAAACTAGCAATTCTTGAAAGTCGAGGTTTGGGTCTCACTGGAGGTCGAGGTCGATCTTGCAGCTTAGATGTGGACTGTGATAATTTTCTTTCCATGCCAGAGGGGGCCGGTTCCTCTCTTGGTTCTTCTATTTGTTGAAAGAATTTACGCCGCTGTGCAAAACTGATGACATGGGGGTGTTCTCCATCACTTGAGTCCTTTGATTGACTCCTCCGTTTTTTGGGGGTCAGGGAGCTCCTGCGTTTGTCCTTGTAGGGTGAATTGGTTGGACGAGGCATGGGTAAGTTCTGGACTGTTCCCTGTTCTACAAATGGCATTTTTTTGTATTGAGCAATAGTGTTGCCCACAGATAAATTAGACTTGAAAGAGGATGACTTCCTTAGTGTTCCAATAGACTCTTTTCTGGTAAGAGAGCTTCGTTTTTTAGTCATAGGTTGGGAGTTGATGATATTATTCCCATACAGCTTTAGCTGTGAATTTGATGAGTTAATTTTAGATAATCTCATTGATGGTTTTGGCAAAATAGCCGGCTTAGGCTTTGGTTTGCTGGGTTTGGGGTGAGTGTCTTTAACACCATCATTCTCTTTATCTGATTCAATCTTTCTGCCAGATGTGAGAGAACTCTGGGCTTCCTTTCTGCTTGAAGTATCAACTCCCTCATTTGTCTTGTTTTCAAGCTTTATTTCAAACTCTTGATGGGAAAACATGTTCTGATGTACCTCTTCCTTCTCTGGCTGCTCACTGGATACATAGGGACTGGATGAAAAAGTTTTGACATCAGATTGTAAATCCTTCCCATTTGTGCAATTGGCAATGAGGCAGGGACTTGAATCAGATAATATAGTGCCAATTACTGATGGCTTGGTCCTGCTTTCGGGCAGAGTTTTAGTCCCTACATCATGTGCTTTTACTTCAGAGGAAACTGTACTAGATCTAAAACCATCCACATATGAGTCTGAGTAATCTTGTTCTACATCTTTTGTTAAGGACGATATGTCAGGCACCATATTCTCCTCTGTGATAGAATCTGACCGGAAAGTCTGTGAGTCAGGAATGACTTTCTTTTTAAGTCGCACACTGCTCTTTCGCCTTGCGGTGATCCAGCTGTCATTCTCAACTATGTTTGGACTGGCTTTCATACTCTGAAGTCTCTGCAATTTACAATCTTTATCACAGCTGCTTTCAACAGGAGGCTGAGTTTGTTCTTGGTTTTTATTCATGAATATCCCTTTCACCTTGGTGTCAGGCAAACCAGTGATAGATACGTGCTGATCTTTTTGGCAGGGTGACAAAGGACTGCCTAGGTCTATATTTTTGTTGGTATATTCAGAATTACATCCAAAGGAAGAAGCCTCATCGTGATTCAAAATCTTTTTGTTAGAACAAAAAGGTGAAAAGTGACTGTCCTCCTCATGATTTATTTCTGTATAATCTTGACGATCACCTTCTGTGAGTAGAGTAGGTTTATTTGCGATAAAATCATTCAATTTTTCCCTTTCATCTGATCCAGCATGGCATTGGATATTTTGTTCAAGGAAAGGGACAGAGATTTTGTCTTTGAGTTTCAGGTCACAGAATGTGCCATCAGATGTTTGGCTGGTCTGTGGTGTTAAGCTTTCTCCTGACATATTTTTGAAAAGTGTGTCCTTATTACTGCTGTTTACACCTCCATCATATACTGCCATAGGATCAAATACAATTTTTGTTTTTCCATTGTCGTCCTTTCCATTATTCTCTAATGTAGAATAAAAGCTTTCAAAGTTACCCATATATTTGTTGGTCGATATTTTATCAAACAGATTTTCAGTACCTCTTATACCATCCGATAAAGTATTATCCAAATATGAGCTTGGATTTTTCAAATCGCTCATGATTGAGGAATTAGATGACATCGACTTCATATTGCAGTCATTTTTACCCTTGAGTTTCTTTTGAGAATTTGGCAGTGGACGCCCCAAGACTCTTCTCCCTAACTGTCTTGTGGCAAATGCCTCAGTGTCTTCTTTTGAAATTGATGGTGAAGAATGAAAAGACTTCATAATATGATCCCTATTTTTCAGTATGGATTTGGGCACACTGCAAGTTTTGTGCTCAGAATATCTTTCATTATTATTGGGATTGACACAATTATCTAAAGGACTCTCATTTTCTTTCTGCAACAAAGATGCCGAAAGATTTCTCTTTATCCGTGAAACTAACTTTGACGGGGATAAGGACAATCCAAAACCATCTGTTTTCTCATTTGACTGACGAGATTGTGTGGCAGTGGTGGGGATGTCTGACTCACACTGAGCTTGTTTCTTAGACTTGGAGGGTGAAAATTGCAATTTGTCAGGAAAACTTTTTCCTGATGCCTCTTGAGACACTTTAGTTATCTGTTTTGAAGGTGATAACCATTTTGGTGGAGACCACATCTTCCCTGGGCTTCCTTCCTTCGATGGGGAGTTTCTTTCTTTGACGGGACTATGACTGGACCAAAATGATTCAAAATCTTCCCTGTCCTGCGACTGTCTCTTCACATCCTTGTCTCTCCTCTTATCTGGATTAATTTTTCTGCTTCCGGATCTCCTAGGTGTGATTTTCTTCTCAGTGTCATTAACATCCTTGGCAAAGCTTACACGTCTAGGTGAAGATTTAGCAAAACTTGGAGTTTTGGTGCCAAATGTCAAATTCTTTCCAGGTGTGGTACTTAAATTTGAGGATCTTCTTTTAATTCGACGACGAGGAAATGTAGGGGATGAATCAAGTTGTTTGATCTGCAATATGCTTAGCCTGGTCCCATCCTTTTTGGATGTTCGATCTTCAATAGTGGGCACTGGTGTACGGGTTGTTCTCTTTAGGCTGCCAGTCAGAATGGAGGGCTTGACAGGAATTGGAGATGGCTGAATACTTTCAGCAGGTTTTACTTTCTTCAATGGTTCGCTATTTTCTTCAATGTTTTCTTTGTCTTGAGATCGTCGCTTGAAACCAGATCTTTCAGAATTGCCAAAAATGTTGTCCTTTGATCTCATGTGTGTAAAAGACAAATAGCTGGGAGAATTGCTTTTATTTTTCTGAAAATCAGGTACTTGTAAGTTTCTTATTTCATGGACAGGTGAGATGTCTGCTGCTGCTTTTGATTCATTATTAGGACTATTAGATATGAATTGATCAAATTTAAGATTAAAAACAGGGGTTGAAGGCGGCTTGGTAAGTGAATGAGCCATGTGAAGGACAATATTTTTTTCAGGAATTGGTGGAGCTAAGGACTGATCTCTTTCATAGAGAAAAGGAGCAAAAGATTCAGGTTTCGTGGTTTTTAGTCTACATGGAACTGCGTAAATCTCCTCCATACTTTTGGATCTGCGACGACTCAAACCTTGCTTCTTCTTTTGCCCATTTTGTGAGACACCTTGATGTCTGTCTTGCTGCTGAAATGGAGACAAGGAACAATAAATGGGTTCTATGTCTTTCTGATCAAACTCTACAATCTGTGAGTACTCAGGACTTTCATAGCGAATGGCATCTTTCACACACATGTAGGCTGGACTTTGTCGGCCTTCTGCAGGAGAATTCATTGATCCTGTGTGAAAAGTGAATGCAAAATAAAAGGCTCAAAATATAACTTTTGATTCTTAATATAATCTACTTCAGGATATCACAGAGTTATTTCAGACATTGAAAGTGGAAGAAACACAGTGTTGGGCTTGAATGAATTTAGCATCTATATGACATTTCAATACAAAGATTATTTTCAGACTAGTAAACCATCATTGATAAAATTTTTGACGACAGATAAAATATATGTAGCCTTCCCATTACCTAAAAGGCATAAACCTAGATTTACAAACACATAACATGCCACAATGTATAATTCATGTATCTTCTCCAAGAGAAAATTAATTTTTATCACATTTGTCAATTTCCAACACCCTTCAGGAACTTACAAAGAATAAAAGGAGTCTGCAGGGAAAAAGACTGACTTAAGGTAATGAGTACTGTTTCAGATGTCAGTGTGTGTTGGTTGCGTGAGGTGAGCCAGCCTGACTCAGCAATATTAAGTGAGGAGAGGTGATGTGCAGACTGGGCGATTGGATACTGTGCACCACTGCCTGGTTGTTGAGGCCAGAGTACAGAGATGGCTGATACAGGCTCTAATTACTAATTACTATAAATGGACCAGTATCAGTGGCAGAAAAGATAGCCTATTGTTGTTGTTCCTCCATCGCATCTAAAGATGAGCATCAGTCTCAGTTGTTTGTGGACCATGGTCTATGCTTGTGCAGATGTATGATGAGTCTGATCTTTGCAAAGAGGACGCATTCACAAGTGTTGCAGTGCAGTGATGATGTTGGTTAACTTCGAACTATCTCTTCAAATGCTGTATGTTTTTGCTGAACACGCCAATGTCTTCTATTTTCTTCAGAAATGACGCTGTTGAAGACAGCAGATACCCACCTAAGTCGATCCAGAGCAAGGTTTTTCCAAGATTCTATGGGAATATCACCGATTCAGAGATGTTGTTTCAGATTATCTTTGAATTGCTTTTTCTGCCCATCTACTGTGTCTTTGTTGTTTCAGATTATCTTTGAATTGCTCTTTGTTCCCATCTACTGTGTGTTTGCCATGCTCTAGTTAACAAAAGAAAGCTGCTTGGGTATCCTAGAGAGGTTACCAAAGCTTAGAGTGTAAAGGTAATACTTACACATCTGTGCTAAGCCATCACGACAAAGCATTTGACCAAAAGCGAAACAAGTGGAAAATCCTCCTTGCAGGGTTATTTTAATTTTGTTTAATTTAAATACTTAATTGTGGACATAGTCACCTTTGCTGAAATCAGATGACTGGCTTATATGTTACAGGCCTGTATCTTTCGTGGTATTAAATTTGAGTATAGATCTTTATCAAAAAATGTTAAGATACAGCTTGCTTTCTTTCTTTTCAGGTTTGTTGTAAGCCCATATACACAAAAAAATTCCAATTAAAATCTGGTCCCAAAGAGCAAATGTTAGATTCATCTTTCATTCTTTATTTCTTCCTTCTTCAGAAGAGATCCGACTGCGGGGAAAATACAAAACTGGGATTCTTAAATGGACTGGAGTATAAAGCAGATTGCTGAAGAGAGAGCAATACAATTTGCCATGGCTCTATCTGTTTATCTAGATTCATACAGCCTCCATAAAATGAATAGTCATTGTCATTCATACCAATTACATTGACATTGAATAAACAACAAGCCCAAATCTGAGGGTTACATTTTTTTTTCATCCTGTTGATAATAAAACCTGTTGAAAAGGTTGTATCAACATGTTGCTCGTTAAGCAGTCCCTGATTCACTCAATTTCAAGTTGACAATGACACAACAAATTATGAGAACTTGGCTGTGGGCTTCTGTAGAATGATTGAAGTTAGCATGAATCAGCATATGTCTACCTGTTGACGTCATCAAATGGCATGGTCTATGATAACCACTGATCTCTTAGTTTAGGCTGGACAGCACCTTGCAATCATATCTTAGGATAGGAATGGACATTCTTAACTGTCATCAGATAGCTAGCAAGAATTTACTTATCATTTTGACCAAGATGAAAGTAATTGTGACAAGTCTTTTTTCCACATTATTATTTGACGAAATGCCCCCCCCCTCCCCCTCTCTCTGTCTTCTCTGTCTATCTGTCTGTCTGTCTCTTTCCCCACACACAAAAGTGGATATTAGGAGACAAATGTGTATTGTGGGAATAAGGCATTCCCTTAATAGTGAAATGAAACTACCTTTTTGTAACATTTGGGCTATATGTAAACAATCTTCAAAACTTTCATGGAAATTAAATTTTCTTAAAAATTCTTTTTTTTGGCACCATTTTGTGTCTGTTTGAGTCCTAAAATAAAACAAACTTAAACGTCATATGACTTAATTGTAGGAGACAGCTTTAATACAACCCAAAAACATCAGCTTATCCAACAAGGTGGCCATTTCCTTGTTCAATAAAACTGATCAAACTGCATACAAAGGACTTTTCAAAATGCAATATTGAAATAGTATGCTCTGGGAACGGGTAAGAAATAGCGGCTGCGGGAAGGGTGAGAAACAGTGGCTTGGGAAAGGGGGAAAAACAGTGGCTATGGGAAGGGGTGAGAAACAGTGGCTATGGGAAGGGGAGAGAAAAGGTGGTTATGAGAAGGGGTGAGAAACAGTGACTATGGGAAGGGGAGAGAAACAGTGGCTATGGGAAGGGCTGAGAAACAGTGGTTGTGGGAAGGGGAGAGAAACAGTGGTTATGGGAAGGGGAACAGTGGCTGTGGGAAGGGGTGAGAAACAGTGGCTAGGGGGAGGAGTGAGAAAAAGTGGCTAAAAGAAGGGGTGAGAAACAGTGGCTGTGGGAAGGGGTGAGAAACAGTGGCTATGGGAAGGGGTGAGAAACAGTGGTTATGGGAAGGGGTGAGAAAAAGTGGGTTGTGGGATGGGCTGAGAAACAGTGGCTGTGGGAAGGGATGAGACTGGCTACGGGAAGGGGTGAAAAACAATGGCTGTGGGTAGGTGTGAGAAACATGGGCTGTTGGAAGTGTGAGAAGCAGCGGCTGTGGGAAGGGGAGAGAAACAGTGGCTGTGGGAAGGGGTGAGAAACATTGGCTATGGGAAGGGGTGAGAAACAGTGGCAGTGGGAAGAGGTAAGAAACAGTGGCTGTGGGAAAGGGTGAGAAATAGTGGCTATGGGAAAGGGGGAGAAACAGTTGCTATGGGAAGGGGAGAGAAACAGTTGCTATGGGAAGGGGTGATAACAGACAAAGAAGGAAGGTGTGCAAGGGTCAGGGTTTATGCTTATGACGATAGACAAACATGTTGCTATGCCCAAAATTGCTAAGTATGCTTTCATTTACACAAAGATCTATATCTATTTACTATGAAACTTTCTGAGTTTGCCATTATAATAGAAAGAAGAGTTGTAGGAACTGCTATACGAGAATTATCTAATTGTACTTAATAAGGAGTAAAAAAAAAAAAAAGGGTGTTATAACAGCATAATTATACCCGGATTGTCAATATAACCCTAGCCATAAATGGACTGAACGGTAGATGGATGTAATTCAGCTTTGTAATTTGATACGCTTAAGGAGGTCAATTCCTATCTCTTAAGTCGTAGACTTAAAGAACATAATGCCAGAAAATTCATAAATGTATTTGATATCAGCTGATCGATCAAAATTCCTGTTAAAAAGCTGTGGAGCAGTAAGTCAATTTGTCACAACTGTGAGATTTCATGGCAGCCAATAAAAAGGTACAAAGCATTTATTATGGTACTCACCAAAAGAAAAACTGCTTGGAATAGTTTTAGTCTTCTCAGAGAAAGAAAAAGTCTGTGGGCAAGTTGGTGACAAGACCGGGTGAAGTTTTGGACTAAGGGGTGTTGTAGAAGGCTTGAACATTCCAGTGGCTGGCGTTCTGGCCCAGGAAATATATCAGACAGAAATGTATCAAATTTGTATCACTATCATAAGTACTCAATGATGCATGAAAAGACAAAGTATGTGAATATTGATCAAGTTTCACGGTTAAGGAGAATATTCAACAAAAAAAAAAAATTAAACCTATTCTGTTATCTTATTCACATACTACCATGCAGAGCAAGTAAGGAAAAATTAGCATATTGTTTTTCAGTACATGATCCTGATGATATACAGCAAGGCGACAGCAGAGAATGGCAGGGCACATAACTGAAAAACTTTAAAGACTTGTTTTGCTATTTACTTTTTTAAAAGCATTGAAAAATTTTACTTGCATAACTGCTATATAATTTGTTGAATAGTAGAGATATAGCTATAAACTCCGGCGCTAAAATATTTGAAAAGCAAAGACAAAATAGATGAAGCTGATGAGAAAGATGTAAAACACAACAAAATGCAAAAACTAAGAAAATTAATAAAATGCTAACTAATAATGCACTTTGTAAGGATAAAGAGTGATGAAAAGGTATACAAAAATTAGAAGTAACGTACGATCTGGAGATTGTAGCAAATTTTGTGGGACTAGTACAGCTGCTGCCACTTTTGGTGATCTGAGGAAATTTCATAATAAAAAATATTTACCAGAAGACTTAAAACTTTGAGAAAGAGATAGAAGTCTTCGTAATGTCAGTGTTTTAATAACATCTATGTCTTTTCAAGCACTACTGTCTCAGTGTGTTGAAAACTGCTTAGAGTGGCCACATAATTATCTGGTAAGACTACATGATATAGTCACAATATCAAGCAAAATTTTACTCTTTTTTTTTTTTGCATCATATATAAAGACTTCATCTGGTAATTTACTGTTGGTGTGTTTCACTTAGGACCACAAGTTGCTTACTGCACAGGCAGCAAAAGGCAACAATCAACTCCCTTTGTTAAAATGAATTGACATAATTACCAGATGGCCATAAACCTTTTTTCTTTCGAAAAGTTCAGACTTTCAGAATTATATAATAATCTGGTCTCTTGGTGCGAGAGGCCATTTGGAGATATCAGTAGCTCAGTGGTAGTACAAACTGGCAAAGATCAAGTAACAAATAACATTAATCATCATCAGGAAAAAGGTGGGCGAGTTGCTGGCATTGTGTCTTGCTAGCACGGCAGACCCACAATCATAATCCATCCTCATGCAAGTGAGCAGCTAGTGTTGGGCACAGACTTGGTTTTCGAAGACCTGGATATGCGGGTTACCCAGATTTAAATATCTGGATCTTGACCTGGATTTTACGTCATGGCTCGACCAACACAATCACTTGTGCTTGTATTATTTTTAGAACTATATCAGACAAATTGAAAGTTTTGCTGTCACGTTGGGATAGGCTAAGCATTTGTTGCAGAGATTGATGCCTCTTCCACTAGCACACTGTCTCAAGAATATTCTAATTGGATAATTTGTGCATTCTCTTCCCTAAATCTCTCTCTCTCTCTCTCTTTCTCTCTTTCTCCAGATGTCGGGTTTTAAAAGGCGTAAACTATTCTCTTACTCATTGAATGCTGTTTACTGTCATCATACCTATCAACAAAATGTCTTGACCTGGACAGAGATTTCAAGGCAGCATCCTTGCAGCACGGCTGCAGCCGACCATTGACAGTCCCCAGGCAAAAGCTGTTTTTCATCCGGTAAAAGCGCGTGTAGGATATGAGAGTTAAAGTTCTAGGAGGTCTTTTCGATGGTCTGGATAAATTTTAGTATCAAGTTCTCGGTCTAAACTCTTATAATAAATGTCTCTCCTTCACCCACCCCCCACCTTTCTCTCTCCTTCCCTCTCTCTCTCTCTCTCTCTCTGTCTCTGTCTCTCTCACAGACAAAGACAGAAACACAATCTCACTGTCTGCTCTGTATCACACACACACACTCTAAACTTTTAGCAGATTTTCGGAGAAACTGAAAATATTTTGGAGATTTTAAGAGATTCTAGGAGGAATTTATTTTCTATGCTAATTTAGGAGATTTTAGAGTGCTATGACACCTGTTCTAGTATTACCTGTGGCTATAATATCTTTAAACACGTAAACATATTACATACAAGGATTTGATCTACTGTGTATACTAGGAGCTAACATCCCTTCTTATACAGTCTTTTGCTCCAATGTCATAACAGCACAGAAAGCAAAAGGAATGATACAAAACAAAGTCAATTCCAATGTAGGCGTCCAATAAAGAAATCATAGTTCTTGTACCAGTCTATTCTAATATGAGATACCCATGATGATGTGACAAGGAATATCCTCCATATGAGTCATCTCAACTGACCCTGTCATGTTTGTTTAGAACAAATCAAAGAATCATATCACAGGCCTAAACTTTAGAAAATTAATTCAAAGGAAAGAATAAATAAAGTTTGAAACATCAATTTCAGAGAAAAGAGTTTGGAAAGAGCTGCAGCCTAATTAATTAATTTCAAAGAAATTAAAAATCTTAAGACCAAACCTGCAAAGGTTTCTCAGTATACCCTGCTGGAGTGTTTGCTGTGTAATTTAACTGTGGAGAAACAAAAAAGGAAGCTGTTATACTCAATTATTTGGACATTGCTATAATACCCCTTTCCAGGTTCAATTTCCAAAACCAAACTGAAAAATGGAAAACGTATCCACCCAAAAGAATAAATATTCACTTATGCCCCACCTCCTCCATGATTAAAAATACATTTAAAGTTGTACAGTAATAGTTGTGGGGAAAAACAATATGAAATGGTATGCATAAATATTATCTGAGGAAGGGTTTGTTGACCTGCATCAGTTTTCAACTGCCACGGGTTACATAATTTGTACATAAGACCCAAGTTTACCATCAACGTCTGATATGACTACATCAAATGCTATTTTTCCTAGGTCTAGGAAGAAGACTCCTTCCCCCCTCCTTCCGCCCAAAAATAAATTCCATATTTCTAAAACCAATGCGAGCCGTGGTCGAACCCAGATTTTTTGCTCTGGCTCTAAATAGCGCTTTAAAACTGTCCACAAGATACGTGCTTTGGCCTCCAACTTCTAATATACCCGGGAGATAAGACACTGATGCTGTGGCTCCCAGTGAAGTATCCATCCCTCCTCTTTCAACAACCCAGATTTGACCACATGCAATGTTTTTGCACTGGGCTGTATAGCTTAACACCACACTTACCAATCCATGACTCCCTGCAGCAGTAGAGCACTTTTGTTTCTTATATCAGTTTTCTTCCAGTGTTGGTGAAGATCCATGCTCTACCTTTGGTGACATGTTTTAATGACCACAGGACAGTGGCTTGAACCTCTTGTTTTTTAATATTTTGACCGAGATTTTAAATCAAGTGGAATCAATGTTAGATCCCTTCCAGTCTGCATACAAATTATTGGCATTTACAAATAATATTTTAAAGCACAAAGAATCTCCAATAACATATTAAGCCAGAGTGCTCTTCATGACTTTTCATCAATATTCAATGAAATCTAGCCACACCTAATGATAAAAAAGCTTCAAACTCTAAATGTAAATGAACAAATTTGCGATTGGATTCTTGATTTCTTAAACCGCTAAATCGCAATTGTCAACTTCCAATATGTAACACAAAAAACATATTTATAAATAGTGGGCTCCCAAGGCATGTGTAATCTCATTAGTTTTTTATACCATATATACAAAATGGTATGACTACTTCATCAAATAAGACACACATGTTAAACTATGCTGATGAATCGGTAATTCAAGACCAAATTAGCAATGATGAAACCTACTTTACAGAGGTATATGAATTCATCAAATGGCGTGATGCCAACTTCCTAAGAGTGAACGTTACTAAAACAAAGGATGCAATTCTTTTTTTTGGAAGGAACACTACATACCTCTTTATAAACAGCCAATGAGTTGAAAGAACAGACCTCATAAAATACAAAGGAACAAACGTAAATTATATGTATCCTTTCTTTGTAAAAAGACAAATCAATGTATCTTTTTTCCTCAGAGGCTAAAATCTTTTCAAATAAGTTCTCACACAATAAAAGATTTCTATGCTTCCACTATCCAGAGTAATAAAAGCATTAAGTCATGAAGATAATACAACAGGAACTACCTTGCCTTAATGAACGACACAAATGTAACACCATAAACAAAGCAACAAATATCGAATAAGATCAAACACATCCCTTAGCAAAGAGTATCGTACATTGAAATGAAGCAGACTGCTGCTTTCATTGTCAGCATGAACAGAGAGATACAATGATTCATTGTTGCCTTTTTCAAAACATTTGCTTCAAAAATGGAGTACTTAAACTGGAATACAGGGATATGGGATTGTGCATGCAGGAGATCATCATTATTACTTTTATTATCATTGTTGTTGTTCTTATCATCATCATCACCAATGATGATAATGATATATTGCTGCTATTGTCCTCATTAATGTTCTCATGACCACTGTCTTATTACATCACTTATGTCTTTGCCAACCTCATCTTTGCCTTTACCATGAACGGTTATTATTCTTTGAAATTTCTGAACTTTTAGGCTCATGTTGAGTGCTAGAACAGATAGCCTTGTATTAGGTAAGTGCTTGTTTGTTACCCGATGAACTCATTATCTGTATCATTAATGACATGACTAAGGCAAATTTCCTGTAGGATCAATAAAGTATTCTTATTTGAACTTATCCTATCTATAGTTCAATGTTTCTGGATTATGCCTAGTCAATCAGCTTTTTCCATATATGCAGCATGTAATATTCTCTTGATATAAAACTACAAAAGTGCAATAGAAAATCAGTACTGAAAAGACATATTATTATTATCATTATCAGCTGGTGTCCTGTCTGTTGCAGACATTGGTGATCATGGATTTCCATCATTCCTGTCGTCTGCTGTTCTTAAGTAAATTAAGTTGATGGTGTTCATCTCACTGCCAGAGCATTAGTTTTAGATGCTCTGTAGACAGGTCAAAGTCTGCCTTCCTCATTGTCTTTTCTTCTATCTTACCTGTGTGCAGTTGTCTCAATCCCATCCTTTCTGATTATGTGTCTGAGGAAATGCTCTGTTGATAGGTCAACCCCTATTTTCTTCATTGTCTTTTTGCTTCTATCTTACTAATTAGTGCAGTTTTCGCAATCCCATCCTCTCTGATTATGTGACAAAAGAAATCCAGCTAACTCTTTCCGATGGCTCTCAAGAGGCATGTTCTTTTTATCCAAACTTTCCTAGTACTTCTTCATTCATCATTTTGTCTTACCAAGAAATTTCCGTTGACCTCTTAAAAGCACATTTAGTCTGCTATCCTCTATATCTAGGCTATAAAATAAAGCCTAGCAAGAGCTTCTTTCAACAAAATGCAAGTCCTTGAGAACAAAAGCAATTTAAAAATCCAACTGAATCTGATCAAACATACATGAGGTCAACATTTCTTAATGGATGTGAATGTTGGACAATAACAAATGAAATTGAAAAAGATGAAAAAAGCTTTACTTTTATATGATTTCTATGGATATTATTAAGACTCGGTGGTGTTTAACTTTAGTATCTGTGGCATTAAATGGAATAAATCATTTTATCCTCCCCAGTAAAAGATGCCATTTACCCAGGCGCTGTAATCAGAAGAATTGGTACAAAATTTAACCCCAGTGAGTTGAAGAAATTAGTGTATTATTATCCCATCAGACTACACCACATTCCAGATTTGAACTACAGGCCCCTCAAGCTATAGTCACATGCCTTAGCCATTCAAACCATTAACACAAGTTATGATAAGAGAAAGAACATTAGTCTCAGCCCTACAATAAGGTTTTATTTTGTTTCTGTGAAGTAAAGAAAAGGGCATTAAATCCACTAAATCAAGTAAAGATATAAAAAAAATATGCATACTTCAAATTACCTGTAAAGAAAGAATTGATTCTGAGGGCTCAAGCTCTTCAACTGACTTCCCAAATGTAGAAAATGGAGAATCAGCCATTTCAGACATTGGCCTTGGTTTAAAATGGCTGGGTGAGCCAAAACGAGATTTCCATGGTGTGTCTGGTTCATCAACTGGAGGAAAGCGGTGGTAGGATGGAAGTTTACTTATGTCCCCATACAATTGTGGGACAGTGGCAACAGGACTGGACATGTAATCGGGATTTGATGAGGCATCTACAGCATCAACACAACAGCTGCGATAATATTTCCGAGGCAGCTTTCTCTTGTTCCATAACTTGATAAAAGCCTTGAAGTGTGACTTCAATTTTGGGGAGGTTATTTTATCAATGTCTCTCTTCCCCTAGTTGGAAGAGATGAAGAAGAAAAGAAACTAGTTAATCTTTGTACATACAAATTCAGAGGGCTTTACTACATGGACTGAGTCAAATAAGTATTAATTCAATATGTAAGCAATAAAACAACAAAGTAAAATAACAACAATAATGAAAAGTCAAAATGAAGGGCACTAGGTGGTGAAATAATGGACAATTAACCAAGAAAATTCTCCACAAGAAAAATTGGGTCAAATCACAAGACAAATGTTATACTTTGTTTATTGGTCACAAAACAACACCAAAGACAAATATTCCTATTCTAAGTAAATCAGATTATGTTGAAGTATAGGTAGATTTATCTCAAGTACAAAAAGCATAAACTTTTCAACAACAAAAAAATCTTGCTTCAGTTATTAATCCAAATTTGAAATAAAAATGAAGTCACAAAAAGTGCATTGAATTAAAAAAACAAAACAAAAATAAGCGGTGCCCGACCACATTTGTTTTTTTTAAGTGTCTTTTCACAGTGTGTAACTTAAGTTTCCTTATATTATTACACTTGCTTGACACTTTTCCAGAGCATGTTATGGCTGTCCTAAAAAAGGCTTCCCAGTCAAGTAAAAAAAAAAAAGGTCCAGACCTTTGCCAGACCTCCCAGACTATTTCCAGACCCAAAAAACATCCAATTGGCATCACCCCAGTCCAAGGTATCATCATCATCATCAAGTACCGGGTCTGAGACAGACATTGGCGACCATGACACGCCATTCACTTCTCTGTTCAG
>JAOWAY010395394.1:0-14901 GCA_028565895.1 Goniobranchus geometricus | reverse complement strand
AGCATTCACTGTCCCTTTGTCTTTCACGAAGCCAAATTGTTCTTTTCCAATTTCTGGTGATAGTTTATTTCGAATTCGTTTCATAATAATGCGTAGCACGATTCTGGTCGCCTGACTCATAAAACATGTGGTTCGATGTTGGTCACAATCCGCCGCACCCAGTTTCTTGGGTTAAGCTATAAATACAGATTCTTTCAATTTGCCTGGTATACATGTAATATCTTTTTCATGGATGGCGATAAACACTATTAATTCCAAATTCTCATAGAGCATCAATCATTTCAATACAGATGTTATTGTTATCCTGTCCAACAGCTTTACCCTTTTTTCATGTCTTTACATGCAATGCTACTTCCTCTCTGAGGATTTTCCGATTATTACTGTCTCTTGCTTCTGGAGGGATTGCTTACCCTACAATCATCAGTATATAATTTCTGAGAAGCATTTTTCACGCATTTGCTTTGTGTCACGGTTCTTTGGGCTGTTAAATTTCTATAGATTCATGAAATTCTTTAGGGTTGTTGTTTATCCTCTTTTCCATGTCTTGGCACTCTGAGTTTATGTGCCTTTCTTTGACCTTGATGCATCCTTTCTTAATTTCTTTGTCTGCTTGCCTATACTCTATGGTGTCCTTTGGTATTTTACTGTGTTCGTTCATTATTTCCAGTATTTCCGGTGTCATCCATTTGTTATTTGATTTACGTTTTCTTACTTGAACAATGTCATGAATTGGTTCTGTTAAACATTTTGCAAGGTCTTCCGAGTGGTTTTCAACATCGTCTGTGATTTTCATCGTTTCATACCGCCGTTTTGTTTCTTTGCTGTATTTTTCTCTGATCATACTATCTGAGCACAGAAGATCTATTTCCTATTTGCGCTTTTGGCTGGGTTTGCTTTTTGCTTTAACCTGAAATTAAATCATTAACTTTCCATGGCAAAATTAATGAACCTATAAATGAAACATATTTTACCTCAGTAGACACAGCATCGGGTCCATCTATCTTGAAATCTAATCTTCTCACTACATTGACTCTAAGGTCCACCTATCACAAAACTTAGTACGGTACATGTATTTCGCTAGGTACACTACTGGGTCTCAACTAGATTTATCACAAAACCTTATTTTTTGCTAGGTGCTCTCTAGGGTCCACCTATTATAAAACTAAAACCTGGTATTATTCTTTGCTGTGAATTATTTTTGTTTACTTCATATTTTGGGTGTTTGGCATCCAATTGAGAGAGCCCAGGATCCACTTATCAGCATCATAAAATTTCAACCTGGAATTATTCTATGCCGTTAATTATTTGTTTTTACTTCAGATATTGGGAGTTAAGCATTCATTTGAAAAGGCCCAGTACCGTATCCTTCAGGGTCCAATATCATGAAACTAAAACTTAGTATTATCAAATGCAGTGAATTATATGTTTTAATTGAGATGTTTGATGTTTGGCATCCACTTGAATTTGACAAGGCCCAGTATCCTGCAGGGTCCACCTGTCATAAAACTATAGCCTAGTATTAATACGTGCAGTGAATTATTTGTTTTATTTCAGATGTTGGATGTTTGGCACCCATTTGAAAAGGCCCAGTATCCTGAGTACTTTGCACTGAGGGAACAGAGGAAAAAAGAATACATTGAACGATGGGAGAGCAAATATGGGAAGACTGATCCAGAAATCAGTCATTGATGAATTGATTTTTAGAATACTATAAATATATGATTTGTTTTGATGTTTTTACCCGTTTAATTATTTGTAGTAGGTTTCTTTGGGTTTGGGTTGTTTTTTTTTCAAATAAACACAATTATTTTTCTCTTGGGTTATTTGTTTTGGATAATATTAGGGTGTGCCTCTTTCGTATTATCCTGAAGATGCTGGCTCTAAATAAGATGTGCCATGACATTTTCAATTTTTGCATGCTTGAAATTGAAAGGGAGTCAAGATAGAGGTTAAAGTGAAATGTTTGTAGCTTGTGAGATTGTATTGCATAATTGTTTATGGGCCTTTATCTAAGAATAAAGTCAGAATTATGTACATAAACATGTGTATCTTGCCTTTCTTGTTGTTTGCATAACTGGTTTTCCATCATTCCCATTTCTCAAGGCTAATAGAACAAATTCAAAAAGTTGAACTCATCAAGATTCATTTCCCATATTATTGTCATTATAATATATTGGATATTTTGGGGTCCTTTTTTTTTTATTTTCCCCTTTTATTTCCCAGTGAAGTGTCCTTATATTATCTGGCCCCGCGGTTTTATGCATTTTAAAAGTGCAAAATATGCATCAAAATTGAGTGAATATGCATGCAAAAAGTAGTAAAATATGCAAAAAATATGCAAATTACTCATCCTAAAAATATCACAGAAATCACATGCACGTTCAGTCAAAAAGTGATTTGGAAAGGAAAAGTTAACTTTAACATTCGATCCATACATGATATATTAAAGAAAAAAAATAAAGAAGTGACTCTTCATCATACTTCAGGTAAAGATCTTCTTAAGGTTTTAATTGACATACCATGAGCATAATGCAGAAACACACTGATGCCAGTATATTCTCAGCTAAAAAAAAAAAAGGAAGTGATTATTTAGGCAACCTGTTGCCCAAATAATGTAAACCCCCTCTTGTTTCATTATTTAGGCAACCTGCTTTGGGCTGGAAATCTCCTGAGGTCACCAGGACTTGTCATTTTCTTTTATGTCATAGAGGCCAAACGTTGTTGATTCATAATAGATACAGTGCATGTTCAGCCAAGAAAATGCGATAAATACTTTTATTTTTTGTTATCAGGTTATTGTAGATGACGTAGATCTAGAAGATAATCTAAATTGACCATACACGTGTGTGTATTGAGGGTTTTCACCATAATTCTTTTATCAATATTACGGCATTTTGAATACCCCGGTACTCGCTCACGATTAGTGACCAACGTGATTCGAAAGATTAGGGCCTACCACAGTGCCATTAGTATCAGTTTCAGTATTACTATTGCATCCACTGCTTTGTCTCAGCCAGTCAGGTACCGACCTTGTATGCAAAGTAAGTGTTTGAGGCAAGTCAGGATGTAGAAAGACTTCAAAACGTAATAAAGGTCTATTTGTCAATCAAGTAGGTTTACAATTTTTTTATTTTTTTTTTTTAATTTAGGTTTGCCAGACTGACTAAAAACACTCCACTTGCATCGACCTCAGTACCTGACTGGCTGAGAAAAGGCAGCGGACACGGGGCCTGAGTATTCGAAGGGAGTGAACCTGGAGACAATTGCCTTAAAAAAACAAGGGTTTTAAATTTAACAGTTCTGCCCTTGTGGAGGACGATTGTACTTGATCGCCTTAAAAAAGAAAAAAAAAACTTTGCTCGTTGAGTGAAGTATTGAAACTGAATTCTTTTTCAGCTTGAAGCTCACATCACCCATCACCCATCGGAATAGAATCGTTTACGTCAAAATCAAAATGCTCAATTGGGAAAAAAAGATTGCATTTCTTACATCAGCGTACCAGAATTTAAATGCTATAAATTTGATATGGATTTATCACGATATTATTTTTTAAAAAAACAACTTGCCATTTAGCTTTCATGTCCTGAGTGGGTGTGAAATCGGTGGACAAAAAAAAAAAATTGCCAATGAATATGCATGCTCCCTGTCTATCGTCTTACTTTTCTATTTGTCTGTCTCTGTTTCTCTGTCCCACTCCCCACCCTTCTCCCCCACCTCTCTCTAGCAATCTAGATCTAGATCATACTAGATTTCTATTCTAGACCTAATGCTAGACATCTAAATCTAAATCTAGATAAATGACTTAAGTCCAGATACATGTCATTTGATCTAGAGAAGTCATAGCTTATGCATTCTATTTTGGCAAGATCTACCAAGATCTAGATCTAAGTATTCTAGAGGCTAGAGTCTGGACCAATCAAGATTTATAAATTTGTGGCAAGTGGCTAAATACCTTACATCTAGTTTTCTTTAATATCAAGGTGCCCACTCTATTGGTTCTGACACAGGTTGCCCAAATAATGAAACCCCCCACATTTTCACTATTTGGGCAACTTTCTATTGAAAGTCTGTTTTTGAGCCTACCATTCAGATGTTCTATCCGAACCTCAAAGTCAAAGTAAGCCAGGAAAAGTAAAAGGGGAAATTTCACAACTCTCCTTGTGTTGCTGAATTGGGATTCGTATTCCTGTTACGTCATTAATTAAAATGACAGCATGAACAGTCATATCTAGATCTAGCCGTACCAGCAGAGGCTTGCAGATCTGTGTTTGCTTACATGGAGCGCAAATCATTGCCACTTACAACTACAGTAGAGAGAAATTTAGACTCTATATAGTACTACTAACTCGACTCTAGTGGGGAGGGGGAGACTACAAAACAGACATGATAAGAAGGAGGCTGATAAAAAAGATAATTGTCCAGCATATCTTACCCATGGTTTTATTTATTAATGTTTGACAATTTGTGATCGTTTCAGGCATTCGCTTCCAAAATGGAGGCAGACCAGTGCTTTGCTTGCGCCATGTGTGAGTTTATGACCTTCCGTCAAGTCAATTTGGAGCAGCATTTTATACTCAGACATAATGGTATGGCACCCAAGTCTGTGCTCAAACGGGTCTCTGAACCGATGTGTACAATTATTGCCCAAACAGATGAGCTTTTGTATGAGTCAGCCCTTTTCGCAGCTGAAATGTCCAGGGCAAACAGAGTAGAGAAGACGGCATTGACCTCAAAAGTCCTGCGGGTAAAGCAGGAGGTCATGGAATCCTGTTCTAAACAAGTCTGGGATATTGAAGAAGATCTGTGTGATGAGGACTCTAAACCGGATCTTGTGAAGTTGTTCAAACCTGCGGTTCCTCAAAATCATTCTACCAATTTTCATATCCAACCGGATCCTTACATAATTAAAAAGGAAATTCCTGAGCTCAACTGTGCTTCATTCAATGTTAAGGATCTAGTTTCCAGACTTGAAGATAATGAGGTGGATATTGCTGAAAATCCAGTTTTGGGTAGTGATGTTCTTCTTTCGCATGACACAGAAATGGATGGATGGCATGAGAGTATAAAGGCGGGGAAAGAGGAGCACACAGACATCGGGTCAGAAGGCAAAGGAAGATGTTCGGCTTTAGAAATCCATAACACCGACAAACCAAAAATATCTTTGCCTGCTTGGATTTGCTGGGGTTGTTTTGGAAAGTTTTCACGCTGTATGGGTGCAGACAAATGGCTGTTTTTGAAACACTCCAGGTCTTTTTGTCCTTACGCCAAGAATGACATTGAGTATGACATTGTCAACCAGACGCCAAATCGGCTCTTCTGCCCAAAGAACTGCAGTTTTGTCACGACAGATGCAAGTGCATTTTGTAAACATATGTCCATGTGTAAGAAATCTGAGGCACACACCGGACGTGAAAGCTTTTTGGAGATTCAGAGTATGTGTGGTAGTAACCCACTGCCATCCATACGGCCTGAGGTAAGAATTTTTGGGCGTCATTTTCCAGTTGGGTTTTTTTCGCCACTATGTTTTGGGCGTTTGTTTTTGTATATTTTGACTTTTAAGTTTTTTTTTTCACTTTTAAAATTATTATGCTTTTTTGTGCTTAACTTTTTTTTCTATGTAAAACAAATTCCAGCTGTTTTATCTTTAAGGAAGACACATTCAAGTGTATGTCTAGAAGTCCTCCAATCCTGCCTATACACCAGTTTCTAGAAGTCCTCCAATCCTACCTATACACCATTTGTCTAGAAGTCCTCCAATCCTACCTATAGACCATTTGTCTAGAAGTCCTTTAATCCTACCTATAGACCATTTGTCTAGAAGTCCTCCAATCCTACCTATACACCATTTTCTACAAGTCCTCCAATCCTACCTATAAACCATTTGTCTAGAAGTCCTCAAATCCTACCTATAGACCAGTGTCTAGAAGTCCTCCAATCCTACCTATACACCATTTGTCTAGAAGTCCTCCAATCTTACCTATAGACCATTTGTCTAGAAGTCCTTTAATCCTACCTACAGACCATTTGTCTAGAAGTCCTCCAACCCTACCTATAGACCATTCTTCACACACTCACCTAATGGAACAGATTTCTTTTATTATTTTAGTTTAAACAGTTTTTTATAATGTTTGATTTTTTAGATAAAATGTCTTGGCAGACAATTCTCTACAGAGCTTGACGCTTTGAAAAGGATGTACACTCAAAAAACATCATGACCACAGCACCAGAAAATTACATTTGTTTTCCTTTTAATGACAGGTGCAAAGGTTAAGGTCACGGATATCAGAGAAGCGTAAGACTGTTCGGACTGAAGTGTTTGACGACCCCACCAGTTGTCAATTAATTTCTGCCAAGGTGAGAGTTTTCTTTTGTCTGTTTTTTTTTATTGTACATACATCATATATGAATATATCATGATAAGATATGCATATAATAATTTTAGTATCGAGCACATTGAATGAATGACGTAGTTGTTTTTGCTTATCTTTGCTGTTTTTTGTTTGGGTTTTTTGTGTGTTTTTTTTAAATATCGGGACGCTGAAATGTTTTCAAATAAATAAGACATGAAAGTACATCAATCTTTTAGATTCTCCTTTTGTGATAAAGGAAGACGTCTTCTTAAGGACTGATTATTGGTTCATCCCTTACACTGCAGGCTGGCTGACTCTGTGTCTATCTGTTTGTCTGTCTGTCTGTCACTCTCTCAGTTTATTGTTGGTGTTACATACATCTACAGCTACATATATAACTCCCTGGTGCTGAAAGAGAGTTTGGAGACATATTCTGTGCATTCTTGGGATGTGAAGCACGCTGAACTGTAGAAATGTATCAAGCGTTTTTATTCCACAAATGTGACTTCATTTATTATTATTTTTGGGGGGTTTAACGTCACCTTTCAAAAGGATAGGTTATATCAGCGACGGTGCTATTTTGACATGTTTATGTGCTGCCACACAAGAGCCATAAGGTATCGCACAACTCGAATGACTCACCCAGTCACAGTATACTGACACCGGGCTGACCAGTCCTAGAACTGTTCTCTTAATGCTGAACGCCAAGCGAGACAGTTACTAAATTGCCAGTTTTGAAGTCTTCGGTATCACTCAGCCTTGGATCGGCGAAATGTGCCTTTAAAGCCCATTCAGATGTTATGGAGCTAAAAATTGTATATTTTTAATGGTGTGCATTCATTACATTTGGAAGGAATGGTGTGCATTCATTATATTTGGAAAGAATGGTGTGCATTCATTACATTTGGAAAGAACGTTGTGCATTCATTACATTTGGAAAGAATGGTGTGCATTCATTACATTTGGAAAGAATGGTGTGCATTCATTACATTTGAAAAGAATGGTGTGCATTCATTACATTTGGAAAGAATGGTGTGCATTCATTACATTTGAAAAGAACGGTGTGCATTTATTACGTTTGAAAAGAATGGTTTCATGTTTGAGTTGGAGCAGGACACTGGATGGTTGTGGAATGGGAGAAAGCAGTTTAGAGTGGCCAGTTTTTTGTTGTTTTTTTTTTTTTTAACATTCTCATTTGATGTTTCAAACTTTCCAGCTTTCCAACCTGATCCCAGATGCAGCCAAAGATTTAGAATTGCTGACCCTCCAAGAGACGAGGAGGCTGCCAATCCCTGCAAAGCCTGCTGGTGATATCGGGAAACAAAATGTAACTGAGGTAAGAGAGGGAATTCAAAACAAGAAAAGGCAATACACCCATTCAATTTTGTGGACTGGTTTATTATTAAAATCAAACCTCTTGTCCAACAGTGCCTCATGGGGCTCAAAGAAATCTGACAAAAGACAAACTCAGATCTAGATCTATTCCAAACAAACAACTCGAAAAGATTTTACAAATTAGATATCCAACAAAAATTGCACACAAATCCCTTTACAAGAAATGTTAAGAAACACCAAATCCCTCCAAATTCTTGAATGTGATGAAACTGTTTGGATACATTGTGTGAGGAAGTCCAGAAGTTCCAATAGATATGTCCTTGTCTTTCTACTTTCAAAGATGTAGAACCAAAATACAAAGGACATGCAGTCACAGCCCTACCAGTTATTACTCTCAATAACAATCTCCAGAGGGTGTCAAATAAATAACCAGCGACTAATATCATCGATAAACCTCGACAAAGTCAGAATCATAGCAACAAACACACAAGGGTAGAAAGCTTTTATCACATTATCACAGATATCAGAAGAGCTACTAAGTCGGAAAGTCGGAGGACAGAGCTAGCGGATAGCAGTAGGTCAGATGAGGTCGTTATTCAAATTACTTTTATCAACTGCTCGTCTCATTTTTCCAGGTCTCGGGCGTCCCTGAGTACAAATTGGGCGTCTTTTGAAAATCTTTAATATTCTTTAATAGCCAAGGACAGTAGAAAGAATCTGGTGATATCACTGTCTGGGGGATGAAAACTGCATTAGTGGTGTGACAAAAATTGTCACACATCAAACGGAGAAATGTCACCACAAGTTACGTTAATGAATGAGGTTGATGGGGTCTCTTCTGCTTATTCTGTCCACAAATATTGCGTAGATCTTCATGACATCTCATAGTTTTTTTTTTGTTGGGTTTTTTTTCCGGAAGGGGGAGGGGGGTGTGATTTACAGCTTGCTTTTTTTAACCCTCTTTTGAAAAGATCAGTTTGATTAGAAAGATTCAACTTTTCATTTTTTTCCAATGGTCGGGGACAGCCGAGATGGCCTTTCCTGTACAGCGGTCAAATTTAAAAGCGTAGAGAATCTCAAGGTCAAATTTAAAAGCATAGAGAGAGAATCTCCAGGTCCAGGTGTCACATGACGATGAATGAAGCTCTAAATGATTAGTGGGGTTTGTTTCGTTGTGTCTAAGACAACGTTAGATCATGCTATTGGGCCAATGTCCGTCTTCATCTCCCGTACGCCTACGACATGATCCAAAGTCAAGGCGTGAGCTGAAATGGAGACAAAAAGGTCAAGGTTGTATGTCAGGTGGGCCAATAGGAAGACTGAGGGGAGAAGCTCTTCCAATAGGCTTCACATCCATCCTAGGTTAGTATGCTAATGATGGCAATCCTTCAATCATAGTAAGAACGGCCTTCACTAATCACCAAAGGGCCTAGAAACCCCCTTCACCCTCAATGAATCAAATCTCTATAGATACGTATCTGTAGAACTGTCGGGTTAACCTGACCTTGATCAATTCTCTGGAGGTCAAGCTGCATGATTTATTGTTATAATAACAAATGGCCTTGCCACTTGTCTGCTGATCTGGTCGCAATCAAATCTCGTCTTATTATGTGCTGATAGAAGCGGGATGCCTCTTGATGTAAAGTTTAAAAAAAAAAAGAATTAAAGAGTTTATTTACATAGCACACATTCCTAGTCGTATCCAAGCTCACGGCGCTTTACGATGGCATTTGACTCCCCTGACCTACAGCAACACAGACTATTTAGATGAAGACTTGCAACCTGATAGGCAGGAAGACACCGCTTTGAATTAACAGCCGGGTACTCATTCTCACCTGAGTCGAGTCAGGTCAGTGGAGTGAAGTGCCTTACCTAAGGACACAACAGCTGTGACTTTGTCGCACCTAGTGAGGCTCGAACCCATGCGGTCATTCACGCTTTTACTGACCATGTTGAATGCCTCTTGACTCTCACCTTGTGCCGAGATGTGATGACGGCTTAGCCATGAATGTCCAATTAGCATATGGCTGCTTATTTGTATTGCTAAAGATTTGTGTGCATGTTTTTATATTTTACAGCATGTGGAACAAAGAGAAAAAAGAAGAGTGGAGATCACAGACCATCAGGGAAGAGGCCAGTCTCTTGTTGGGAAGAATCTGCTTGTAAACGGTACGAATAATTTTTATGGAAGCAATGTTCTTTCAAGATGTCTGATAGGATTGGAGTAAACTTTAAAAAAAAAGAATCAAAATAATAATTTATACCAATTCTGATCTTGACTGTTGCATGTTTCATGTCTGGTGAAAATTTTGTTCATGAAAACTTAAGTAGAAACTCGGGTCCTGAGTACTTGGGTAGTCCAGTAGTCGGTTGTTGTCCAAGCGAGTTCTGGAGAAGTAAAATGTTCTGCTGGCACATCCCTGGTACGCCCCATGACCTGAGCACCCTCCCAAAGAAGGTGGTTTCCGTTGAGCCATTGACTCAATGTGTCAGCCGTTGTGCCCCAATCAGTTGCTGGCCAAGAACTGACCCTGTGACAGCACGTGTGTATTCGCAGCCTGGCATACCTTCACTTCCTTACTTTGTGGCAATTCCTGTATCAAGGCAAAAAGGCTAAAAATAATCCGCAACCTACAGTAATCTGCTATTACAGTACTTAATTTTTGTTAAATGTCTCTTCTGGAACAATTTCCGTATAGGGATCACTAATGTTTTCCATGTCAAAGGTCAAGGTCTGACGCTTACATGGTAATTCATCCCCACCGGACTTCCTGTCTCAATGACATGTGGCCAATGACAGTTGAGTTCAGTTATAACAGCAATCTCCTCTCACACTTATACACTTCAGTGCTCTAACTTTTCTCCTCTGACCAATTTAACAATTCCTTTGCCTCACTTGATGAAAAGATGCGCTATTTGGTTTTTCAGTCAAGGGAAATAACCCATGAAAATTTATACGTATTTGTACAGTCATTTTTAGCCTCTCTTCTTATAACATCACTTTTTTAAAAGTCCTTTGTATGCCGTTAATATGTTATTGACAGTTTTACGGTACATTTACTACAGTTGTTCACCTCCGATTACAGTTTCCTTCTGGATATAAGTTTTATATTTGCTTCAGTAGGCTTAACGTAGACTTGTTGGTGTTTGGAAATGGTGTCATTTTAAGTAAATCTCATCATAATTGTAGGAATAATTGTGACCACTTGAAGAGCACCAGCTCTACAAACCTACAAAAAAGCTGAATTATGTGGGTTTTTCTTAACCATTGTACACTTTTCCTTGTTTTCTCTCAATCGTACGGTTTTTCGGGATGGGGTAAAGCTGGTCCAGACCTTCCAACCTTACACCACTTGGTGTAAATTATACGCCATTTCCTCGCCATTACGCTGCTACGCCGATTTTTAAAAGAATACGCTGTTTCGATTTTCTCAGCCGCCGACATTCAGTTCCCGTCCTATTTTTTTCCACTCCTAAGGCCTTCATCGCAAATAGGAACTTTCGGGATGGCATTCCTATTCTAGTTCTAAGCCGAGTTACTCTTTTTTTTTTTATTACTCATATCGGTTCAGCGGTATCGTCAATAAGGGTTGAAAGAAACTACTGAATATGATCCACTACGGCCTATTATCGTACGGTACTCAAATACTCCTAAGGGTCGGGAAAGCATCAGGAAATTTAGAAGTGGAGAAAAGCGTTAGGCTCAATGGACCAATCCACGCTGTCAACCAAGTAGAGCAATGAGTTAGGCCTACGCAGAGGCCCCGGGGATTTATCTAAATTAAACGATGGGCCTATGTGTGGCTGTTTTTTTCTCTATGGTTTGTATCCGATACTCATAAAACATGTACACTTTCACTTTTTAACCTTAATGCACATTGTATCGAAAATCTCAAAGACGAACAACCACCCGCTTCATACTGACCAATCCTATGCTGAAGACAGTGCTTCCAGTTTTCGGCATTTTTACAGAAATCGGTACATTCTTAAAGTTTTGTATTTGCCGCCCACAATACTAAATCAAAACGTGAAAAGAAAAAAAAAATGTCAACGTAGATCGAGGGGGAAAAACAGAAAACAATCCTTTGTTTACCATGACATGACATCATACCAGGCAATGAGAGAGAGAGACGCTTGGCTTATGTCTGACATAATAATGTTGCATTGTGGTGAAATGCAAGCTCAAGTTTGTATGCCATTAATGATGGCGCTTATATCATTTACGCTCACTGTGTACTAGTGTACGACATACATAGGGCTTACATGCACAGCTTGGTATATGACTGACATGTAAATGATCATGTGGCAACGTGAGGCTCATAATGCTAATAAGGGTTGCATGTATATGTCTGTGTGTCTTTGAGAGAGAGAGAGAGAGAGAGAGATTTTATGGGTCGTCTGATGAGAGGGATAGAGAGTGCTGGAAGTGTGAGATAGTGTGTGTATGTGTGAGTGAAGATGTCGGCATAGATTGTGTGTGTAGATTTTGTGTGTATGAGCGAGTTAGTGAGGGATTAGACTTAGAGATCGTGTGGATATGAGTGAGTGAGTGAGGCTGCTGAAGATCGTGTGTTTAGGGTAAGGGTGTTTGAAATTTGTGTGTATGAGTGAATAGGTGAAGGTGATTGAGATCTTACATGTATGAGTGAATGGATCAGGATGTTTGAGATTGTGTATGTATGAGTGAGTGGGGATGTTATAGATTCTGTGGATATGAGTGCCTGTTTTAGAGATTGCGTGTGTATGATTGAATGGGTGAGGGTGTTTGAGATTGTATATGTATGAGTGACTGGGTGATTTGAGTGAGGGTGTTTGAGATCATGTGTGTTTGAGTGAGTGGTGATATTTGAGATTCTGTGGATATGAGTGCGGGTATTAGAGATTGTGTGGGTATGGGTGAGGGAGTTAGGTGAGGGTGTGGAGATTGTCTTTATATGGATGAGTGAGGGTATTAGAGATTGTGTATGTATGTGAGTGAATCAGGGTAATGGAGAATGTGTGTGTATGAATGAATGAGTGAGTGAGTGAGGGTAGAAGGGATTAACTGTACATGGGTGAATGAATGAGGGTTTCAGACATCGTGTGTGTTTGGATGACCTTTCGCATTCTCTATATTTCTCCCAACCTATCACGATCACTTACCAAATTTAGAATATTCTACAACCCAAACACCCAAGCCAATTTACCCCAATGGGTAAGTGGACTTGGCCGAAAGGGTGCAGAATTGCATGCCAACAGACCTCATTGGGCCAAACAATGAAAAAAAAACAACAACAAACAAACACAAAAACAAACAAATGAGATATCAAAAATGGTAACAATAAGAGACAGACACAACATTCCACGTAAATGCTGAATTAAAACAACTTCATTACATCAATTAATTTGCATGTGTAAAGTATTTCTTTACAGTTCAAGTGTTACGGAGCCAGACATGGTTCTGGCTTCTGTATATAGTTTCCAAAAGGTTACTGTAAGCTGATCACATCGAGGACCTCGCTTCCGAGTGCGATCTCTGTCCCAAGGGCAATTAATGGAATGAAATGGAGTCTCTTGGCAGGGTGCTTGAATGACGTTGGAATGCGAACTTAATTGTAATGACTCTGCTGACTCTATAGCCGTATGTGTGTTACGTTTATGACGTCATCCTCCTTGACATTGACTGGTTTGAACTCGTAATGAGCGTCCTCTACGTTGGGGACTTGTTGATGAGGTGATGTCGCTCAACGCATCATGATGTCATTTGGATGCTTGTGAGACGCCATGCAAAGCATCAACGTGTCATTGATGTTTGAGCATGGCATAAAGCTTCATGGTGTCATTGTTTGGGTGGTTCAAAGACGTTATGCAAAGTATTTTGGGGCAACTGGAGTGGTTCAAAGACGTTATGCAAAGCAATATGGGGCAACTAGGGTGATTCAAAGACGTTATGCAATGCATTTTGGGGCAACTAGGGTGATTCCAAGACGTTATGCAAAGTAATTTGGGGCAACAAGGATGGTTCAAAGACGTTATTCAAAGTATTTTGGGGCAACTAGGGTGATTCAAAGACGTTATGCAAAGCATTTTGGGGCAACAAGGATGATTCAAAGACGTTATGCAAAGCATTTTGGGGCAACTAGGGTGATTCAAAGACGTTATTAAAAGTATTTTGGGGCAACTAGGGTGATTCAAAGACGTTATGCAATGCATTTTGTGGCAACTAGGGTGGCTCAAAGACGTTATGCAATGCATTTTGTGGCAACTAGGGTGATTCAAAGACGTTATGCAAAGTATTTTGGGGCAAATAGAGTGGTTCAAAGACGTTATGCAAGGCATTTTGCGGCAACTGGGGTGATTGAAAGACGTTATGCGTAGCATTATGGTGTCTTTGAGGTGGTTTAAAGAAGTTATGCAAATCATCAGGATGGAACAGGCATTGATTCAAATACGGTAGGCGGAGCATTATGGTGACATTGGGGTGGTTAAAAAAATGTTATGCTAAACATCATGGTGTCATTCGGTTAGATCGAAAACATTATGCAAAGCATCATGGTGTCATTCGGGTGGATCGAAAACGTTGCGCAGAGCATCACGGTGTCATTCAGGTGGATCAAAAACGTTATGCAAAGCATCATGGTGTCATTCGGGTGGATCGAAAAAGTTATGCAGAGCATCATGGTGTCTTTCGGATGGATTGAAAACGTTTTGCAGAGCGTCACGGTGTCATTGGGTGGTTCAAACAGGTTATGCAAAGCATGATGGGACAACTCATAAGTTGTCATCCTCATTTCATGTCCTTATACGTTTCATGGGTTGACCTTTTGCCAAAAGCAAACACGCAGAGGCAGAGCTAAGTAAATACTTGTTACTAAATAAGGAAAGACAACAGCTTTCCAACGAGTTAAGCTGGAGGTGATCATTGGACTCGGTCTTGGAGACTTATTTTATTTTAAACCCCGATATCATCGTTCATTTCCGGTTTTACTTTCCTCTTTACCCAGTAAGACCTTCATCGCCTTAACCTGTAGACTATATATAAAACTTGTTTACTTTAAGTTCCCTTACACTAATAGGTTCTTATTGATTTTTGTTTAGCATAGATAGTAAGCATTAAGAAAAAAAACAACAAAACAAACACACACACACAAAAACAAAACAAAAACAAAACAAAACAAACAAACTTGGTCTTCAAAAAGTTGAGATCAGAAACTAGTCGAGGCACGATGAGAAAGGG
>JAOWAY010394284.1:0-14902 GCA_028565895.1 Goniobranchus geometricus | reverse complement strand
CCCACCCTTAAAATCCACGTAAACATATCTGAGCCTGATAATTGTCTGTCATCTCCCCCTTAACCCCCCCTCCCTTCAAGTCTGCCATACACAGTCACCGTGTCAGGGTGTTAGCAATTCAGAAGGGGAGGAGGGGGTTGCATAGCATACAAAATAATCATATTAAAAAAAACACTACTATAACTCATGGAATCCAAAATTCAAAGTAAATTAGATAGGTATATGGATAATCTTGGAATCTGACCCTGAATAACTCTAGAAAAAAACAAGTTAGGTCCGAAGGGTGAAGTCTTGGGTGGAGACTTTTGAGATAAAAGATCTATTTACCTTTTTAACACTGGTGACAGGGACTGAGGCAGGCTTTCCACGGACATATCCACCATCTCGCATAACATTATTCAAAGTAGCAATCCACTGTAAATAAGAATTTTATATAATGTCACTCTAGAGAAATGATTAGAAACCTTCATCAAAGTCTATTTTGACAGCAACTTTTTTCCTCTCTCAATTTTCATTTTAGAAAATCTCCTGCTATTTTGAACATTTTCCTTATACACCTATATACCTGCATATATATTTCATGATATCTGAAAAGTGATTTAAAGGAAGACCTTTAACTTCGCTCTCTCTTGACAGAAATAAAAAAAAAGACCTCTTCCACAAGGTGCAATTCAAAATTTACAGATGACCTAAACAAACTGAGGCCTTTCACTAGTGATTGAAGGCAGATACAAGTCTAGACTGAAGAACAGGGTGAACTTGTCACTTATATAGAATCTTTAATCACTGTCATATTAAAGGAACAAATTCATCATAAATTTCTGGATCTTGATAGTCAAATTCACAAGCATTATGCCGAATTTACTGAGAGTATCATCCACTGTGCGCAGTTTTCAGAAGATAATATTTTCCTGCCAACTGTTGTCAAATTCTACTCAAAACATGTACCTTACCTGCCATGGTCCTTCTCTTTCCAAAGATTGGATGCCCTAACTTTCTATCTCCTGTCAAAGGCAATTTCACTGAATTCATTGATCTACATCGATGCATATTCTTTGATATTCTGTTGCCAACTTTTCCTTCTCCGTCCTCAGTGTCTGTCTTTAATTTGTTTACCCTCAAGGATCTTCTTTTGAATTATTTCATGCCTTCTAATATAATCATAGTATCTTAGTCTTCTTTGTTTGATGGGTTTTAAGAGTTCTTTCTGGGTCAAATTGAGCGTCCTAAAATTTCTTGAACAGTATTCTTCTCTTTCCATGTCTTTGTGAGTTTCCAATACAGCCATATTTTTTAGAAAGTACATAGCATTTAAAAAAGACAAAAAACGCTTCCGATGTGACATTAATGATGCAACAACTGCGTTCATCAAACATAAATGTAATAGAAGCAAGACGGCTTCCATTCAGAATAGACCGTGATTTCCAGACATTTGCAATTCAGAGGATGCTAATCCACATTCAACAGAAAATTTAAGTTAACACCCAAATGGAGGGTGGCCCAGTAGCTCAGTTGGTAGCGGGGCTGATAGCCATGCAAAGTGGCCCAAGTTCGAACCCAGCAGGCCAGTGGATTTTTTTCAGGGCCTCCTATTCACCCAGCAGTATAAATGAGTAGCTAGGTCTTTCTAGACTTCGCGTAAGTATCTCCCCCTAATTCCCCTATACTCAGTCATGGGCACAGGGCTAACTTTACTTTACCCAAGTGGAAAAGACTTTAAAATATTTCCATAATTAACAAAAACTGACCTCATCTCGTTCCCTGTAGTTTTCCGCTTGAAGAATCACAACCCTGATAGATAAACAATAACAATTCAGCCATTCTTTCATTTGTTTGACATCTACACTCTTAATTGTCTACATGCAGTTAATGTCTTTTTTTTTTTTTTGGAGCTATATGCAATGTAAATCTTGTTCAAAAAGCAATCTTGTCTTATCAATGATAACAAATTGATATGATCAAATTCTGCATTCATGCTCAAAGATGTTGTAAATGTTCAATTAAGACAGATGAATATGCTTTGAATTCACCCTAAAATTTGATTCTTACTAGAGAAACTTGCCATGATTTTACTCACTTCTTCATATGAGCTGATGAAATTTGAAAGGCATTGCGGCGTTCATCTATAGAAATTGAGTCCACAACCACTCCATCTTCATTCAAGTCTATCACCAAGCTGCCAGCAAACTGAAATTAAATATTAATGGGACAATTACACATAAACGTAATAAATAAAGCCCCATCTGTTGAAAACATTTTAAAAACAGATATATGGATTCAAACAAAATCAGGTATAATAAGAATTGTCCTTAAACAATTACTTTCCGACTTCAATTATTAAAATGATATCACTTTGAAAAATAAAAAAGCTAAGAAGTCTTGGTAGAAACAGCTTGCCTTTGTCTTAAGCACAGATTCTCAAAGGACAAAGGCATTTCAAATCACTATTCCATATATCAAAAAGACCCTGAAGTGATGAAAGGAAACATTTTCGTGGACAAATTGTTCATCTCCTATTTTCTTCCATTATTAGATATCTTTGAAATGGCAAAGTTGCAACTGATACAATTTTTAACATGATTATATGAACGTCTATTCAGACACAATAAAAGAAAGAGGGAGTTTAGAAGCATCCTGCTACAAAAAGATAAAATGTATTCTGTATGAAAAAGCATAGAACATAAAATAACTTAATTAGAAAACATGTATGGGGAAATAAACTGCAGGAACTACAAATACATAGTGTAGATAGATATATATTTTTTTTTTTTCTTTCTTTTTTTAAAGGAGGGGGAGGGATATGTAAAAGTGATCCTTCAAATTCTCTTTGGAATTTTCTTTGTTTAAAAAAAAAAATGCTTAAATCTCAAATAATAGTTAAATCTTTTGCTATTAGTTTCCTATTATACAAATATGTTTTCAATATATCAATATTGAGCAGTTTGTTCACTACGATATACCATAATTTGTTGTCAGTATGTGCTATGTTTCAAGAAAGACAGGAACCATTCTTCAAGCTGGAGAGTCCTTGACCTCTGGCTCCCCTCTCTCTCTTTCTTTTTTTTTTTTTTCATATATCTCCTAAGACATGCATATACTCAAAAGCTACTTTTTAGTCCTATTTGCAATGCCTCAAGGCTTCATATATTTTATACATAATATCATATACAGAGAAGGCCTTTTTTTTCTGTTATGGAATTGTTTACACAAAAATCATATCCATTACAAGCAAGAATGGGATACTGTGCTGGGGAAGAATGGAAAGGCGACAGAAAGAGTTTTCAAATAAAGTAAAATTGTTACACTAGATACACAGCGCCATAAGTCTATTTCAAGACATTGATTCTCTTTGTGTGAAGCCTGGGACCAAGAGTAAAGTCTTTGTATGAAGACAAAAAAGGAGGAAGTGCTGGGGAGAGCAAACTGGGATTGGAGACTAATACCATCATTATGATGCGCAGCAAATTTACTAAATTTCAGACTCAAGATTTATTATTTCTTTAAAGAAAGTAAAAAAAATCGAATCAGTGCCTTTAATTACAACCTCACATTTATAGTATAGAAAAAAATAAGAACAAAAATCATTGTTTCTAATCAGCTATTTTTTCAATAAATTTCTACCTTGCAACATTTCTCATCCAAGGACTATTTTCTCTCATGTCAAAAGTAATGTGTAGGAGAATCTAAAAACTTCTGTGCATGAACTGTGGGCAACATTTTGCCAACAAATTCTTGCCTCTAAGCCCCATTTTCATCCTTTAATTGATTGCAAGGGCTTTGTACAATAATCTCATCAAAATCAAAGGAGTCTGATGGAGAATTGACAGCATTAGAGATTCATTCCTCACTGCTATGAAGATATTGAATGGGGGATTGTAAAGCACACACGCACACACACACACGCAAAACATAAATTTCAAAATACCCTTCTGACCAATATTCCTTACTACTTACGTCTGGGTTTTTACGAACCTTGAATTAAAAAAAAACAAAGCAAAAAACAAAAGCAAAAACAAACTAGTAAATCTTTCAAAAATTATGTAAGGCACCAGCAGGTTCTATTTAAAAATATTCTGAAGATGTCAACAAAATGAAGTAGCGTTATGTTGCTTTACAAGAATAACAACAAAAACCAAACAAAAAAATAAATGCTTATGTTAATGAATGAAAAATTCAGGAGTTGATGGAATAGTAATAATAAAAAAGTGAAAATGTTAAAAACACACCAAAAACTTCTCTGTTCAATATTTATCTAGAGATGACCTACTGAAACGCTACCGGGATAAGAAAGTGGGTGTAAGTGTGTGTTTGCGTGAGAACATCTGATGCACAAATTTGACAAAGCCAGAAAAGATACAGAAACACAAAAGATTTTTAAGTAAAAGAAAATAATGGAGATGAAATAATCTGATGCCATACAATTTCTAGAAGGAAGTGCTCACAGTTGTACCTGTCTAATATCAATATTGGGGAGGTAGAGTTGTATTTCCGTAGGAATAGCTTTAGGGAGGTGCAGTTGTATTTCTCTAAGGACAGCATTAGGCAGGTACAGTTGTAAATCTCGGTACCTGAATCAAAATTACACTGTAGTCATACCCACCTCCCTTAAACATATGCACACAATAAAGTTTGCAGTGCTGATAGATTACATCTACATGTCTGGCAATTTCTAAACTCAAAAGCAATGCCACTGTAGACAGGTGACATTGTGACATGTGCTCTGCCTGGTCAGCAGTAGACCAAGACAAACTTTTTCAAAACTTTCAAGAAGTGAGACAGGGTACTGATACTGTTTACGTTTGTACCTTGTCTATGATGATCTTGCGTATGTCATCATTCAAGTGAGAAGGGTGTTTAAGCAAACTGATCAATGAATAAGTCTTTACTTGTGATCACATGTTGATGTAAAAGATGGGTACTTTCACTTTCAATGTGTTGGTCATCCGTAGCCCACCTACCAACAGATTTTTATTGTTGACTCAGTCCTATTTCAGCAGATGACATTCAGTTTGCACAGCAGATGACGTTCAGTGTGCGCAGCAGATGACGTTCAGTTTGCGTAAGCGTTCATTTACATCAATCACACTGTCAAGTTAATGATCCTAGGCAGTGGGGATTTTTTTTAATTCATGAATATTTACATATCTCGTCATAAACTCTTTTGTTGTTTCACTGATAAGCCCTTTGCCATAAACTAATCAGTAAGCCTCTACTCTAATCCTAATCACAAAAAAAAAAAAAATGATTGAGATACCCCTATTGTCGGTGATTGTCTAATTTGAAAATTTCGATAATCTGAAAAATTTGCAAGGATGGAAGGGGTTCGGTTTACTGAGATTACACTGTAATAACAATGACCGCACTTATCACAAAATTATATTTTACTTTTAAGTGCCGTTCAACAGTGCTAGCAAATGAGCTATCTACAATTTAGACTTATTAGATCTAAACGTCCATCTACTTAGACTTAGACTTGGAGGCTGTTACAGGTACAAGTAATACTGAATGGCAGGGTGGTCCTTCTATGACCCTTGGTTTTAAATTCTCCACCATGCCACACACCAATAATTAATGCACCCAAGTATTGACAAATTTGCATCAGTATCTCTCCTATTTTGGATCTTTCAATTGGGCTTTTGTTCTTTCCACTACAATGCATCCAGTCCCTTATAGATCTAGCAGAAAAATAATTAATTAAATCACTCTCTTTTTGTGCTTTAAAGACATCTTTGAACATATCAAACATGATGATTTGTTTGCCAACAATACAATCAACAGTCATTTTGACAACAATAATCACCATCTTGAGGTGAGTGTGAAATGTGTACTAAAAATAGTTCCCATTGCTGACTGGCAATCAAAAATAACACAAATGATTTTGGTAGCATAGTTCACAACCGTATGTCTCTAATACAGGTATTACCTGCCTAAGCACCTCCTGTCTAGAAATATGAATGTTCAAATTATGAATACTGAAATACACAACAAATTGGATTTTCTAAAATTCTGCAGTCATTTAATCGGTCAATGATTAATTTCAAACAGCAGACTTACACTAAAGCAAACTGTGAAACGATTACTCCTCTTCTTTTTCTTATCAATAATTATGGGTTACAAAATGACACATGTCCAGAACAAAACAAATCATCCAAGAACTTAAGGGCACAAACTTTTCCATAACCTACCTCATCTTTTGTTTGACTCATAAGGTTCCCACCTTGGGTGAAAAAATACATTCGCTCCCATTTTGTTGACAGCAAAGCTTGCTTGCTAATGACGAGTACAGAATAAATTTAAATTAAAAAAGTAAATTGAAAATACTTAGAAATACTCAAAATGTAAAGACCTTCGACTTTAACTTAAAGGAACCTTAAAAACAGACCTCCCTAGTTTGGATTTCTGAATTCTATAATAGGTACATAACTTTCCTGTAATCTGAAAGAAAAATCTGTAATCAAGTAATGTGATTAAAAACTACGGGCATGCTTACCGAAATCTTGGTTGTCTGAACAAGTTCCTGTAGTCAGTGATTGTGGTATTTAAGATGTCAATATGATAATGATAAACGATAAAATGAGCTTATACAGTGCATGTCAATTCGTATGTTCCATAAGCTTCACACTGCATACACACGTACAAAACGAAAAGAAAGAGAAACTTAACTACAAGTAAAACGTTTTAACTTCTTCCTGAATGACTCGATGCTTGGTAAGGTTCTGATGGCCAGGGGAAGACGGTTGAATACAGTTGGGGCACTGTAAGAGAAAGATTTCTTGCCTTGTTTGGTCCTCACAACTGGTACAGCCAGGAGGAATTTTTTCTCGGAACGGAGAGATTGGGCAGGATGAAAAGATATTCAGACGCAGCTCCGTTGAGAGATTTCATACCATCAGTGTTATTTTAAATTCAATACTTTTGTTGACAGGGAGTCAGTGCAATTCTTGAAGCAATGGTGTAACATATTGTCTCAGATTTGTCCCACTTATGATATGAGCGCAGTGATTCTGTATAATTTGCAGCCTTCTTAATTGATCATTTGGGGTATTGAAGAGCAGAGTGTTACAATAATTCAGTTGGCTGATGACAAAGGTTTGCACTAGAATTTTTGTAGTATCAGGATCGATGAAGTCACAAATTTTTTCGATGCTGTTTAAATTCATGAACAATCTTCGCTTAATTCTATTGATGTGATTCTTCATCGAAATATTCTCATCTCAATAAACGATTAAAAGTAACAGTATTCCATGATAAAAAGGTGATTATGTCTTGCTCCCAATGGAAGGAGTGAATGCAATCTCCCAATATGAAATATATCAAACCTACCATGCAGAAATAAGTTCTATGTACAGAAACACTATTCAAATTTGCTTCTGGATTTCTTTAAAATTATTGGGTATGAGCAATGACTTACTGGAGCAGGATTTCAATCTTTTAAGCTCTTCTGCAGTCAAATCCCCATCCTCGTTTTGATTTTATGACCACAAGAGCTTTGAGAGTATCTGTGCCTGACAAGTCCTTTGATCTGTCTTAATTTTCCGTACAGATGAAAAAGCCTGCTCACAATGGGTGCTGCTGTGGGGAACGGTTAACAACCCAAGCATAAAATTGGCAACATGCTCAAAAGGCCTCTCTCCATCTTCATCAAATGACCTTACACTGAGCAAAAATGAGTCTGCCTTCGTGCAGTTTGGTACTGCACCTGAGAACACTTCCTGTAATTCCACAAACTGTTCAAGAATGGTGTCCAGGGACACAGTGGGTGGGATGAGGACAGAAAATGTGTTGGCCAAATATCTTATATTGTTAGCTGAAGAATCACAAAACTGCCTAGCTTTGTCAGTATTGGGTCACCTAGTGGCAGCTTTTGCAGTAGATACTGGCAACTGATTAAAAGAACTGTGTGACATTGGTGTAAAACTCTTTGATTCTGAAGGAGCTTAGGCCATTACTGTCTTTGTTGTTGACAAATTGGCAGCACTTGTCCCCAATACGAAGTCCATGGTCATCCTTGATGTTGTAAGACACACAGATGTCAACAGCAGTTAGCAGTCTGTTTCCCTCAAAGGTTTGATGAAGCGAACCATGATTGATTTCATCAATATCTGGCATTGAATTACCATTGTAGCTGCCTTTGGCTCTCTGACTGGTTGGACGAAAGAAAACTGGTGAAAACTTGATTGGTATACTGCAGAAACATGCAAAATGGACTTACTGACCTAGATCTTAATGAGGTCAAAATTCTGTGACATTTCTCTTTAGCAAAGGGGCTAAGCTGTTCTGAAGATTTCATCTCTGTTGAGAAAAAATCCTTCAGTGGTGCCCAATTGTCAAGTAGTCTGATAAGACATCTGTCAATGCTGAGCCATCTGGTTTTCACAGGCTTAAGGATTTTCTGTTGTTCATGTCCATAAAATGACTGAAAATCGGCAATAAAATATGTCAACAAGCAGGTTAGACATATTTATTGCCAAAACATCAGTGCCTTTCTCTGCCGCAATATGCACCTTATTCAAAAGACATCCTGCAAAATGGTCATTTTCATTCATTTCTAAGGAAGGAAATGAATCCTTTCTTTTAGCCAGACATAACACTTGCATTGTCACTACCCAAACCAAGACAGTTCTTCAGTGGAATTGAGTGTTTTTCCAAATTCACCCTTAATCAAACAGAAAATCCTCTCGCCAGTGGCTAACCCATCACATGCTAACATGCTCATAAGTTCAAAATGCATTCCTGAGTCAATTACCATCCTTGTGAAAAGGGGAAATAATTTCATGTTATTAAAACCATCAGTGTTCACAATGAATGGGCCACATTTCAGGCTCCTAATAATTTTTCTTTGGTCATTCCCCATGTCTTTTTCATCAGAGAAGTAGTTTTTGAACTGGCACATTTAATGTCTTTAAGAAATGTTGAATCTGGAGTTATGCTTTGCATCAGTTGAGGCAATTCATCCGTGATAGCAATGGGTAGATAATACTTGGTAATGAACATAGCCATCTTTGCTTCAGCTTTGATCACATTGTTGGAATGTTTAGTCTCCTGGGTGTCCCATATCGACTTGAAGAAAGAAGCAACAAGTCACTGTTGAGCATTCTGCGACACTTTTTTGTATTTTGCTCCATTCATATGCATTTGACAATTGTATTTTCCGGAATGGGCTATGCTGAAGTCTGAGACATAATTAATGTTGACATGTCTTTTTTTGATTCCACTTTACTGAATCTAGAAGTATATCTTGATCCTCTGCAGCCTATCTAAATATTCTAGATCTATAATTTCAAGATCTAAACTCATATGGTTTGCTCTGACACACAGTAACATGGCACAACTTAGATGTACATTTTGACCTAAGGCATAGGATTTAAGGATTACTGGTAGGAAAGTACAGATAAGATCTGCCCTAGTTTGTGGATTCCAGATCTTGAGATCTTCTAGATCTAGTCTAGATTTCAGAATCCACTACAGACCAAAAAAAAAGGAATCCAATCACCAAACAAGGAAGAAAAACAACACACACTTGGACACAAATAATAAAATAATATCTATCCAAGGAAAAGTCACAAGACATGAATTCAACCTCCAGAATGCCTCTTGATGAACAATAAATAAGCTAGGCCTGATGACAATGACCAAGATCCAGGTAAAAATCCATACAAAATGAAATAGACGTCCTCTCTAAAGGCAATCGCTTTGCTTGCAGAGCGGTTCTTACGTTTTCTTTAGAAAGCTGCTTGCAAAGCCCTTGCTTCTGTGACAACAGTACAAATGCAAACCTGCCAATCTTTCAAGTTCGAAACTAGTAGCATCTTCAAGAAGTTCACGTCAAAATTAGTAGTGACCTCCCTGTGTTGCACCTTGTGTGAATATAATAAGGTATCCATGTACAAAGAATTTCTGTGTTATCTCTTGTGTTTAAAAAAGTCAATTCATTGGTGTTCATCACACTTTACATGAGCTCTAAAGTCAAATCCCCAAAGGGCAACTGAAAAGTCTGTATTGCAGACTGTACAGAAATTGTAATTTAGACTGACTCTGGAGGCTTTTAAAAACAGTCATTGTTCTCAATATTCCTCCTGAAATTGCTGGCAACTTTTCTTTGCCAGACGAGAAATTTTTGTGAACAATTGCAATTACTGGGTTCAACCACTGAAGAAAAAGATCTAGAACTAGCTCTTGCTCCAAATAAATCTTGCCAGACCTCCCAAAGATATGGATCTAAATGCGTATGATCAAAATTTAAAACGTTAAGTCTAGCACAAAGCCTGAAGACCCCTATAGCCTATTATTATATATCTACATCTCGCTGGATAAAGAAAATGTTTAATGTCACCAATGTTAAACAAGCACAAATTCTGAAGATCCCTTGATATAAAATCTAAGAGTCTGAATAGAGTTATCTAGTCTTGAACAGATTGTTATAAAACACTTCACTTGTGATGAAAATCCAAAATGTCCCAAAATGACAACTAGTTCGGCCACTGCCGAGATAAATAAACAGATCTGGATCTAGATCTAGAATTGACACTAAAACACTTGTCCAATGAAAATCCCTAGATCTAAGATCTTAGAGTCTAGATAGAGCTATCTAGTCTAGAACAGATTGTTATAAAACACTTCACTTGTGATGAAAATCCGCAATGTCCCAAAATGACAACAAGTTCGGCCACTGCTGAGATAAATAAACAGATCTGGATATAGATCTAGAATTTACACTAAAACAACTGACTAAGATTTCATTAAAACACTTGTCTAATGAAAATCAATTTCTTATTCATTTCAATCTAGAGACAACAATTCAAAAACAAAGGAGGGGCAGAATCTGAGAACACTCACACCACCAAGCACCTGCCTACAGAACACTTGTCCGTACTCGGCTAGTTCTTACACACTACTGCACATGTGCAGAAGAAATCGTATTGTGCATGCTTGTAAATGAAAGCCAATCAGGCAGTGAGAATCATTGTCTTTGATTTAAAAAATTATCATTACAGTTTCTTGTCAAATCTGCAATCTGCTGACAATTTCCATAGTCCCGTAATTGGACTGGGTTTTCCATAATGATTAAGGAAAATTCGTAATACTAGAGAGGTCTGTAAAAAAGATTTTTAAAAAAATCTAAAAATAACTGGCTGAAAACAATTCAGACCTTAAACAACTAAGGCAGTCACAATGTTCCTCCTAAATTTGAATGCATTTTTTTAGCAAATGAAACACAAAACCATTAACTTAATGAACAATTTCTCTTTCTTGTTTTAATAAAAGTGAAACATCAAGACTGTTATCCTGATTTAAATCGAATATCTTGTCCCCCTATAAGGCCTCTAAGGGCTTCCTGTCAACTAAATCCCTCAATGCAAGGAAAAAACCTGTTCAACTGAGCCCAACTTTCTGAGTGATGGTTAAATGACAGTTAACATGACTAGATTCAAATGTTTTGTCCCCTACAAAAGAAAATGCAGCTCTGGATGATGGTAACATGTCAGTTAACATGATTTGATTCAAATGTTTTGCCCTCTATAAAACAAATTTGCAGCTTCCAGGATGGTGGTGAAATTACATTTAACAAGATTTGATTCAAATGTCTTACCCTCTACAAAACAACTATCTAGCTTTTTGAGTGAAAGTAAAAAGATAGTTACCTTGATTTGATTGAGATGTCTTAATCTGTAAAATTATCCAGCTTCCTGAGTAATGATGATACAAGTGTTATCAAGATTGGATTTAAATGTTTTACACTATACAAAGCCAAATATCTAGATTTCTAGATGATTATGAAATGACTATCATCAAGTTTATTTATGTCTTACCCTCTACAAAACAAATATCCGGCTTTCTGGGTGAGATTTGTATTGGGGGGTATGAATGGCATGTCACTGGGAGGCTCAGCATGATACTTGTGCAGGCTCTGCTGTTCAATGGAGTCAATCAACTCTACAGTTTTCTGGGTCTCTTTGGCAAGGTCAGCATGTACGCTAGAAGAATAATAGAAGGACAAATGAAATGGGTGCATGCAGAACAACTCAAATATGCCTGCAAATCACCATGATTATTTTTTAAATGCCTACAAAAGCTGGCGAGTTGTACAAATAAAGAATAACATAATTCTAGCATTCCCAGGAATAAAATGTGTATAACACAATACATACATACATGAAAAGGGAAAAACTGGGATCCAGGATTTCAAAAACCTGGATTTTAGATTAAAGAAAACAAAAAACTAGAGGTCTTCAACAGTGCGCTATTTTCATGCTAAAATGGTATAGAAACTAATGAGATCATCTTTTTTGAAAGCCTGGCAAGTTATTTGGTAAAAATGTTATACATTTTAATAAACAAAAAGGCACAAATGAGAAATATTTAAAAGGTCCACAATATTCCGCTTACAAAGAAATATTGAATGAAAAATAACAAAAGAAAGAAGTAGAGTACAAAACAAAACAACAAAACAAAAAACTGTTTGACAAGAGTCTTAGCGGCCCAATCAAATTGTTCTTTTGAGAAGCAAAGTTCACGCATGTCTTCCTAACTCCCATTCCCAAGCGTGCGCGCACACATACACACATACAAATAAGCATCACACATAAACCCTCTATCATGCATCCACAACTCTGTAACACACAATCTCTTTTATCTCCTTCACACTCTCATTCACAGGGACACACACACAAACACACATTTTCTATCACATTCCCTCTCTTATTGCCACACGGGAGAGTTTATAGAAAAGTCTTTTCACAATCTACATGCAGAATTTAAACATCTTGACCCCATTTTGGGAACCACTATGTGCCTTTGACACCATTTTAAGGGGACATGTGAGATAATATCCATAATAAGTGAAACAAATTTTACTTTCTAGTTCTAAACAACACAAGAAAACTTTACAAATGTTCAGGATAGATGTATGAAGAATTAACAACACTGTAATGCATCTCAGTATACAAATGATGTGAAAAATTCCCGATCTAAATCAGTTGTTTCATTGTCTAAGATCATGGTTTGACATTCTTTCCATCCCCACTTAACAAAAATCTGAAGTCATGACTGATAATATCATCATAATCGGATGTCAACAATCCAACACAGGTCCAGAACTTAGCAAAAAGTTGAGTATTGACTCATCAAAATTCAGGCAAAAGTGAAAGTACATTAAAAAGGAAGGGAACTCACTCCTGATAATTGTTGGCTTGTTATCTTTCGTCATTCATTTTGTGTACTAGATTCATACTGCTTTTAATTGAATATGACAAAAAAAATGTTAAATGCTACCAGCATTCAAGATCTTAAGAGAAATCTAGATATTTTTATGAACCACACAGATAGATGTAAATAATGCACAATCTGTTTTTATCGGTTCAGACATTGAATCGTTTGAGGAAAGCATTGGACCTAGAGATTAGATCTACATCTAAATCTAAAGAAGGTCACATGAGTTGATCAACTGACAACATGCCATTGGTACTCACTGAGCAGGTCAAATTGACCTAGATTGGTACTATCTTAATATCATTCTCGTCACTGGTCACTCAGATATACTCTGCCAACTTTCATTGATCTAGTAATATCAAGGCGTGGGCAGAATAAGTTAACTTACAGCAGAATTGGGCAAATTGTATTAGAGGGTTGATATTGTTTAAATAGTTAGAATCAGATTAAAAATTTATCTGTATACACATACGATTGGACAGAAGTCCCAATGTTTCCCAAGAACTCTTCCATATCTGAACGCAGAATGATGTCTTGGCCCATTTGGAAACATGCACGTTGAGCATGAAGGTACCCCATAACAGGCTCTAGCAAAAAACACTTGCGTTTGTACTGCAAGGAGTTCAAAGATGAATAGTAGTGGAGAGCAGTCTGTAAGGAAGTGAAAAATTTGAAAAAAAAAAAAAAAAAAGGATGAATTAGTCAAGGTGTCAAGATAGGGATATTCTGGAGGTAAAAAGTTTGTCTTATATAATAGCATGGAAAAGCTGTATTTCAACTGTCACTTTGAATAACAGTCAAGAATATTGGTGCAGTTGAGATACTTTATCAGAGGATTGGCAAACTTCATGAGAACATTCATGCTCGCCTTCAAATTCAATGTTGGCAAGCTCTAGACTCATTTGGTGGATCAAAAATGAAGTTGCTTTCATTTGCTATTTGTTTGATTTTCCTTGCAGCAAGTTTATGCTATAACCTCCAAAGTACATTTTCTACTTAGATTATTTCAAATACAACTCTGAGCCCTCCTTTTTCAGACAGGTGCTCAATTAACATTTCTTTCAGAGAACTTAGGCTGGTAATGAATTCAGACATCTGATTTTGTCTTTTTTTCTTTTCAATTTGGTAGAATTTGTTAGCCCTGAATTTAATATATAGGTTGAAAATATTAGATACAATTGAACTGAATCCTATTAACTGGACATTTCATTTTTCTACCAATGCCTGTAAATGAACACATTCTCTTCACATCTACAATCAAGGGTTGCTTTTGAATTGGAAGAGGAACATGGTAAAAACAAAGACATAGCCACCAAATTGTCATAACCTGATGGAATTTCTTTCTATGTTGAAAAAGCTCTTCATTCACTTCCAATCGTGATTTGTCATCCTTTCTCATTGGCTGCTTCATATACTTGACCATACTCTGCTCATGATCTGTAAAAATTAGAAGAGAGATTAATGTATAACATAACTTAAAACCAACTCTTTTTATCAAGCAAGAATACACAAAGACACATACACTTAAAATCATAACCTCCATTCTAACTTTGACTTGAAAGCTGTTGTAAATGCTGTTCCTTGGGTCATAAATTTGAGCAAGTTGCTTCAATGTCCCTGTGGGGGGGAAACCAACCCCTACCAGGCGCGTCCCCAGGCTGTGGATAGGGGAACGACCTCTAGATATAGAGGT
>JAOWAY010393174.1:0-14905 GCA_028565895.1 Goniobranchus geometricus | reverse complement strand
TGCTTTTCTGCTTTTTATTTGTCATCCAGTGATTTAAGCTCTCTAAATAAGTCAGTCTTTGTCTGCCCCTGCTTCTTTTCCCCTCAATGACAAAAGCTAATTTACGGAAAATAGGGGCAGAGCCATAATTAGACTAGGGATACGGGTTAGTGTGGTAATTTGCCATTGCTTTCCACGCCGCCATTACTTCCGCCAAGTCTAGAAAGACCTAGCTACCCATGTTTACTGCTGGGTGAACAGGGGGCCCCGAAAAAAATCCACCGCCCGCTGGGTTCGAAGTCAGGCCACCTTGCATGGCAGTCAGCCGCTCTACAAACTGAGCTACCAGGCCAATATCTACTAAGCCTTAACAAAAAAACAAAAAATCACACCAATTCTGTGCCTAAACACTTTAACTCCAGGTCTAACTTGAACCACTCCCTTATTGCTATTTAAAGAAATGAAAATGACCAAACTGTAAGCTAGAACTGCTCCTTTTGCCTCTTTTCTTTTCTTTTTTCTCCTCCTCTTTTTACGAAGGTTTCTTGTTTACCTCACCTCTACAAGGGACATTGATCCAATGGTCTTGTGGTTGAGCATTTGCCTTGTACCAGGGGTCATGGGTTTGAACCTGGCCGAATCACACCTACGACTTTAAAATTGGAAACTTGGTACTGTGCCGCTTTGCACCCAGCGTCAGGAGAAGAGTTCTAAGACTGCTTGGTCCATTGCCAGTAGACTGTGATAGGACGCGTCATTCGATTTGTAATGTACCTTTAAACTCATGCCCGGCAGCACATAAATATGTAAATGACAGCACTGATGCTCTACAGATAACCGAAGCTGAAAAAATTGAAGTTTCTCTGTTAAGAGCGTTTATAGAGCACTAAAATCACTATGTGCTCAAGAGCTTCACACGTGTCTCCCGACAGGCTTTTTCAGCCAAAAATCTTCTCAACTCCCTGTGGAGAATCCACACATGCTGCTATTTTACAGACGCACTTGCTCTAGCATGATGACAAGGATCTTCCTCTGCCCCTGGCTGGGAACTCAATGACATCTGAGTCGGGGGGGGGGGGGGCAGGAAATGTATGTAAATAGCTTTTCCAAAGGATTAAACCAGTGCCAAGGCGCGGCCCAGATTCAACCTCAGAACCTCGCCATTACAAGTTGAATGCCCTGACCCAAAAACCATGTTAAACCCGTGAAATAACAAAGTAATATACAAAGAAGAGGGTGTCAGTCACAGCCGTCTCTTGGAAGCCACCACACACTGCTGCTGTTTACATTTGAAAGGGCTTATAATGAAATTTTTTCCAGAAATCAGTTTTGTTCCATTTTGTAATAGCTCGCACTCAGACAAAACGGACCATATGACTAAAATTTGGACAAAAATGATATTTGTTGATAAAAGAGGCGTTTCATAAATATTAAAACGGCCTATAATGTAACCTTACAAGCAAAGGAGAGAAAATAAAGCAAGTCCAGAACTAGAAGTATCTTGGTTTCATAATAACATCAGATAGTAAAAGTGACACATAAATAAAGAGTAGAATTGCAGTTGCTAAAGACAGTTTCAATAGAATGAACTCTTTCATGAAAATATGAATATCTCAATGAAGACCAAAGTAAGGGTATGAAAAGTTTATGTCTGGTCAGTTCTTTTGCATGGCTGTGAATGCTGGAATATTTCAACAGACAGTAGGAAAAGGCAGGAGGCAGCGGAAATGTGGTTTCTGAGGAGGATGCTAAGAATATCATGGAAAGAAAAGAAAAAAACAATGCAGTACTGGAAGAAGCAGCAGTAGAACGATCATTGCTAAAAACAATAAGACAAAGACAACTGAAGTTTTTAGGTCATATTAACCGACATAAGGAACTTGAACACCTAGCCCTGACTGGAAAAATTGAGGGGACAAGAAGCAGGGGTAGGCAGAGAGTGACATATTTGGAGAGCTTAAGTCACTGGATGACAAACAAAAAGGAGAAAAACAATGGCATGAACTTCCCGAGATTGTTTGAAGAGAGAAGTGAATGGCGTGTCATGGTCGCCAATGTCTGTCTCAGACCCGATACTTGATGATGATGATGATGCAAAGCGACCAATTCATTTATTGTGAAAGCATAAAAAACTAGGTTGCTATCCAGAGGCATTATGGGTCCTTTCAAATGAAAACGGCAGTGAGACAGCATGGCAACAATCCCCAACTGCAAGGCAGAACACTTATAAACAAAACGTGTTATGCACTTTTCTTACCTGGCTCGGAGAAGTGCTGAGGGCAACAGACGAACTATTAACGTTATCACTCATCATACTCAGAGAGCCATAAGCTGGTGACAGAAGAAACAAAGAAAGAGACAATTCTAAAACAACCGTATAAACAAAATCTTGATAAATATTTATACATGAGCATCCAGAATGAAGTATTCAATTAATATACGGTGAGAAATTTCATTGCAGTGGTTCGGGATTTCTGCCGCAGTAGCAAGTAGCAAAAAGGATAGAGACAGCATTTTAATTAAAACATTTGGTTTTTTTGCTTCTCAATTTTCCTTCAGACTAATACTTTTAAAAATGTTCCGCACAAATACTCACCTGGCATGTCCATCGCTTCTTCCATTATGTTGGATGTATTGTCCATACCCAAAAGAAAATCAGTCCCATCAAGGTCAAGCTCATCGACGGCTCCTTCAGGTAAATTAGGTAAGTCGTTAAAAAAATCCAAGCCATCTAAACCCAAATCGATAGAGTTATCCAGAGTGGTGGCTTGCTGCACAGAGCTGACATTGAATTCACAGGGTACTGGATTGATATCTGGGAAGAAGAAAAAAAAATAATAAAATCATTTGCTTTTTTTAAATGTATGCCCAAAACTCATCTCACAACTTTTGGTCCTAAAGCATTACAAATACAAGTTGCTGTACTCGGAAAGGATTTCCCTTATGACATCAGGCTTCCTGAAACTCGGGAGTCAGTTCAAATCTCATCTGAAATAATCTTACTACAGTGAATTTCTAGTTTGTAGTTTAAAATGCTATAAAAGGTATAAATTAAATTTTGTGCTCGAAACATATAAAGAAATGTTTCATGAACTATGAAATATTTTAACATTTACTTTTATGAGTTACAATACATGTGTGTAACGCATTTCTATGTATGAGGGGTAAAAGTCCACAAGACACAAAAAGCCAGAAATTCTCGAAAGTTCCCCCCAGCCAAACTACAGTACTGGCACCTTAACAAGACGCCGTCTAACATCATGGTTTTTTCAGACAACAAATTTTTTTCCATACAGATCGACCCCTTAACAACATGATTTTGAACAGAAAGTTTTCTTTCTTATTCGACAAAATTGATTTCACTTTCTCATGACATAGATCTCCCATTTAATACCTAAAAATTCCTGTTTTCTGATTAAGCCATACATCTAGCTTTTATTATGCTTAACAGAGTTGTGCATGTACCTGCCAGGCAGATAGGTGTCTTTCTACCCACATGGACAAAGCAAACAATGATCACTATCAGCTGGGTAGGCTATCAACAACTGACATGGCTCTACTTGCCAGAAAGCGAGGCATAATGTTGCAAGAAATGGCAACAGAGAAAACAATGAGTTTACACTGACATGTATCCAAAGTCTTTTATCACTCAATGAATGTTGCGAAATACTGAGTCAATTTAAATCAATGACGCGCATCTCAACAATGTTGAGACAGTGAATTAGGAGACTTTCCTTGATTTGTTGTGTTTGGTCGGTTTTGAGTGACTGGGCTTTGGCTCCACCCCTTCACCCAGAAGGCTACACATTCTTTGTTACGCATTTGGGATTTATTGCGTATTGACAGGCTTGGTTAGAAATGAGTTCATTGGATTTGATCATGTGCATAGCCCTTTGTGGGCTTGCATTTGATTGGTTGTTAAATGAGATCATGGCACTCTCGAGTAAACATATATATATATAATATAAGTCCCTTATAGTCCGTCTACGTGCATGGTTCATCTAACAGCACAATGTTTCAATCTCCGCACGGGCATATTCTTAAAGCGCTAGTACTGTATTATAAGGATTAATACTAATAGCATAGTAGCCTATTACACAGCAATAGTTACAGAAGCCTGTTTGCAAACTTTGACTCTTGAAAGATATATATGGTGTGATCAATAATTTTTTCATTAATAACCTAGTTTACCACATGACAATTTGAAAGTCATATAAATTTATAGCATAACAACATACATGCGTAGTAAACAATATAAAGTGTCCTTCACACTGTGGACTTGAATGTGTGTTATTATAATATCAAAACAAAGTGGCCTTCATAGTCTGTACATCAATTTGAGTTATATTATCAAAACATTTACCTATTCTCACAGTTTGCTATACAACTACAAATACATCTATTTTGTCCAAGGGAATTTTTTAAAAAACAAAACCAGGTCACTGTGATTTGTTTCCTTTTTCTGGACAATGCAACGCTACAACTAGCACATGTAGCAGCCAGTGATGTCATTGAGGAAGGTTGATGTAGATGTCAGGGATGAAGAGGATTGGCACATTTGAGCATGGCCAAGTGCTACTAGTACCAGTACAAGATCTAGACGTGGAAGTAGCTTGGGCTTGAGCAGCCTCTGATCTTTTTTAAGTTATGAAATATGAATAATCTTTATATGCCTTCTTCACCCCCTGACCAAATAGACCAATTGTTGTCTGCCGTTGCATCATTCTCATACTAGGCTTCCCCATTCATCTGATTGGAGAAAATAGACTAAGTGGTGTGTGTATTTAGACATACATATTAAATGTGTTCTCAGCTTAGGGTCTGACATGGTAAATGCTTGGCTTGTGAACTTTCAATTACACAGGTTTCATAGAACACCACAGAGTTCCCCAGCTCGGAATCTCAAGAACTTCATGGACCTATTATATCTGACCATTTCCAATTTTTTTCTCGGAAAATTCTTACTGTTAGATAGTCAACTACTATTTACAGAAAGGGTCTGGGCCAACATCTAGTCAGGCAAATGGTAGTAATCGACAACATGATGATGTGCATTAGGCCTATTATAGGCCTACATTATTTTTAACAGAGCATTTGTAGGCTTTATTTTGTTGGACTAATAAAAGCAGTTAACTTTGATCACAATTGGACTGGACTATTTATGATTAAATAAAGAGCACAGAGTAAGACATTACAAAGACGGGCATCGTAGCGAGAAAATCTATATGATTTACATCCCTGTTTACTACACGAAAGTGCAGGTTGATATTACAGCCAACACCAAGCCCATAACTCATGGCAAAACTCAAGCGATCAGGGAAGCACTATCACTTAAACGAATATTCCACCTTCTAACCCAAATGACCAAGCGTCTGTGAGCTGACTGAAGAAAAAAAACAAACCCGCAACAATCAAAATATGGATGGCCATACACAGGCACTTCCATCTCCTCCAAGACATAAAGAGTTACATCCACGTGATCTCCTTTATTAGAAAACAACATAATCAATAATTCAATGTAAAATATAGCTGAAAAGGTTCTTCTTCAGACATTTTTTTACGATCAAAAATCTTCCTGAACCTCCTCCTTTTTATAGCCAATGAGCTGGTGACTTCAACTGGAATCAAACAGAAATCTAATCACAGAGGAGCATTTATACAACACTAAAATCCACTCAAATGTGCTCAAAGCGTTGTACAAGTATTTTTAACAGGCCTTTTCCAATAAAGTACCTTCTCAACTCCAAGTGGAGTCACTGAAAAGATCTTTCACTGCTTATGGTCAGATACTCACTAACACCTGAATTGGGTGAGGAAATGTGTGGTGACAGCCTTTCTCAAAGACTTAAAACTGCCCCCTAGAACGGCCCAGTTTCAAACTCAGAACCTTGGGGTTTTAAGTCAAAAGCCTCGACTCCCCAGTAAATGTTAAGCTTAATTTGGTCACATCATACAGCAGTTTAGAACTTATAAAGGAGGACTAAAATGCATTAAATTTCATTTGAAGCATGCAAATATAATTTCAGCATACATCAAGAGCAGACATTTTCAACATACATGATAAAAAAAAAAAAAGGAAAACTTACTGAACTCATTGCTCACATCTATTCCAGGTGTTGGCATGGAAGCATTTTGGAAGAGGACAGCATTGTGATCGACTTGAGGGGACATATTGAGCTCTTGAGGTGTGAGGATCTCAGTTTTGTAATCAGGGACATCAGGCATCAAGCCACCAACTGCAAAATTGTCTGAGTCGGAAGCACTGCTGGTCATGTTCAGGTAATCCACGAGGCCATTCAAGCTTTCCTCCAAGCTGTTTTGGGTCCTAAAGAGGTGGGTTTGTGTTTCCTGCTGCCCCTGGAGAGGTTAAAACATGAAGATTTTATATGTGAAATAATTCTTAGGTAGGTGATTGCATATAAATTATGAATGAAAAAACATTTTGGAAGAGAGAAAAGAAACACAAAACAAAGAAATAAATACACCAAACATAAAAAATAATTGTAATGCACACATATAGCCACCCAAACTGCACAAGGCTGCACTCCTGAAACATTCACACTTGCTACGAGCAAAGCAGCAAGTTTATAGGAGGCAACTACTTATAACTAGGGAAATTTATAGACGAGTGGGCACATTTTCTAATTCTCCCAATATCCCGGATTTAATTTCTGTTACCCAATGCCTGAGCTAGATGATCAAAAAATATCACTAGTCTTGAAGACAGCAGTTTGCAGGGCAGTGTTAAATTACTTACTGCTTCACTTAATCTAGCCACATTCAATTGCAAGATAAGAATGTGGTGCAACCTACACTCAATATAATCATAGAATTGACTTGCCAGGTAATTGTTGTTTATAACAGGTATTCTTTAAAAGGTGGATAAAAAAATATGTTAACACTTTCCTGCTTTGATACGAGTTTTTCAGTTTTGATACTCGGTAGAGCATTTCAGGCAAGATGGTTCATCGCCTTACTCAGCCAAACCATTAGCGCTTTTCTCAATCAAACATTGTCATATTGTTTGATAGTTAATGGTGATCCTGGGTATGGCCTTCACACTCTCCTAACCAGACGCCTTGTTACTCCTGGTAATGAGGCAAAGTTGTTTTTTTTTAAGTATGTATCTTGAATAATAAAAATAAAGCATCAAGGCCAAAATACAAGTGGCCATATAACGTAATCCCTGCAAAATGTCTGTTAAGGCACTTAATTATGTATCATTGATCACTGGTTTATGGGAATTGATCACTGGTGACCAGATTGAAATTGTTCTGTAAAGGCTGATTAAATAATTTTCCCCCTGCTGTTAACATAATGTCAACTCAACTTTTATTACATTTTCAGTCCAGATGTAAAGAACAATCTATTTTCAATGCTATGAACTCCAATCCTCCTTTTATTTTGGTTCATAAACTTTCTCTTCACATGTGGCTGGTACTCTCATAAGAGATATTGGCATTAGCAACATGTATCCAATCTACCCTACTGACAGCATATCCCTGGCCATAGTTGGCCGTACATGATGATCGGGACAGCACAACTGCTTTCAGTGCAATATGAATTAAAATTTCATTCTGAATAAATCAAACAAGACTTGTAAGAATCTTACCACATCTGAATTAGACTGCGTTTGATCACAACTGTGTTGAATATTTGGTAGGAAAAAGTAAAAAAAAGTATCCAAAAAGAATTACCTGAACATCCTGAAATTCAGCCAATGAATTCAGGTCATAGGATGACAAATTTTGGAACGAGGATACACTCTGTCCATCTGGATTTTCCAAATTAAGCAAATTGGGCTCATTGAAAGATGAAAAGTACTCAAGGGCATCTTCCAGGGTCAGAGAGTCCTGAAAATCCAGAATGACAAATCAAATCTCTGTCAAAGCTACAATGACAATTAATTCAGATAAAACTCCATTAAGGTTGGTTTACAAACAAAAAGTATGGCAACTGTCATAAAAAAGGAGAATGATCCTAATTTGGCAGTACATGAATTCAATGCTAAAAGCTTTTGTAATAAAAGTAGAGAAAAGAGCCCCTGTGCTCTACTACTGTAACCAATGACAAGCAAAAGACTGATCTGTGTGGTCCAGAACAATTGCTCTGCGCTAAATATCAGATTATTTCCTTTATCTTGTGTGCGTGCCAGCTCCTTTACAAAACGAAAAGGACCATTATGTCTGTCTTACTACTCCTTTAACATCTTTTCAGATACTAAGACAAAATGCTGTCCTGAAGTCATGACCATTCTTCTCCCTTATCCTCTTTCTTTTCATTTCATTTTTCCAATGTCCATAAAGTTTGAGCGATTTTTGCAACCTGTTCTACTTATTTAACGATTGTCTCATTCTTCTCGCAGACTTTTCAATGCCTGGCAAGTCCAGTCTCAAGTATCACCAGTTCCAGAGCCACGTAGGCTTAGATTGAGGCTACTTTGTTGTGGCTTTGTCATTTCCTCTACCACTGACAGACAAGACATGACATTGCCGAGATCTGATGACTGTCTTAAACAAGGGCTGATAACAAATTTCACCCATTAGAAAGTCTTATATCTTTTGTGATTCTCTGACACAATGAAATTAGTAATTTAGAGATTAAATAAATCTGCAATGGGAAACGGGTTCTAATAAGCAGTTAGTGCTGTATTAATTTCCGTAATGTGCTTAAAAATCAATGGTAAAGCAAAAAATGCAAAACCCTCTCATTTTTGTCTCCTGTCTTTACTGTCAATGCACAACTCTTCTACACATGATGATTTTCATGAATTTTACTGAACACATGAAAAACAGCTTTAATGAATATATTTATTTTGAATGGTACAGTTGATACTACTTCAAAGCAACACAGCATGTGCTGCTGTTGTCCAAATTTGTGATTAACCAGAGCACTTAACATCCAAAAAAAAAGTCATATTGAGCTTTTTCAGCATGCATGCGGTCATTCACAAACTGGTTTTCCCAAGTTGTGTCAGAAGAATGCCCCATTGCATTACCTGGAGAGCATGGGATATTAGAGCTAATTGTCGGTAATGCGCAGTCTAGACACGACCCTAATTGGACTTTGTATGGGTGGGACCTTTTGTCAAAGTAGACTCTTTCAAATACTATATCATATCTAGGCACTGATATCATCAGTTTTAAGTGACAGAAAGAAGGATTTATAAATGATGAAAGGTTTTACGTGCAATTATCAGAAATGTGTTGCTATTAACTAGTGTCTTAAAATATACGGATAAATGTGTTAGTAAAAGTTGTGAATAATAAACGAGTTGCGATTTAATAGCGTTGACTGTATGCAGGAATGCTAAAAAGTATAATTTTTTATATTCTACTCATTTTGGAGTACAAGTCCCAACTGGAAGAGGAATTCACCCCTCCACCAAGTATTTTTTTACTGTTGCATAAGTTTACCATTCTTCGCACTATATTTACCAGATCAATCAAAAACCATTTTCTTCACTAAGTCTTGCATAATTTGCAAAATCAAAGATATGTGACAGGAGTTGCATATATTTACTGTGGGTCCTCAAAATTGCATGAAAATCAAGTTATGGAAAACAGAAAACAGTGACAGTAATATCTAATGCGATCTAAGTATCTAAAGAAATTTGAAAGCGTGATAAAAACTTACATTGTTAAGATCCTCACTCGTAACCACAGGCGTGTCATTGTTCCTTTCTGTTGAACTGTTATGCACCTTGACCCATTCACCTATAATGTGACACACCAATGAAAATGTCATTTTAAAAAATAATAAGTCACCATACAAAGTTAGGCAGATTCGTTTTCAAATAATAATAATAACGATAATAATAATAATACTAATAAAATTTATAAAGCGCTCACCCACAGTAAAAACAATGATGCCCTGTATTATAAAATCTATAATACAAGATACATTATAAGACGAATATCTGGATCAATATAAAAAGAGGCAAAAGGAAGATGAAGAGGGACAAGCTGCAATACCTACTAAGTCGCAAACAACCACATGCAAGAAAAATGATCTATCAGGTGCATTCTCAAGGGGAGATGCACACCTTCATTCATTTTCTCCAGCAATAGCATGGTTAAAATCTAGCCTAGCATACCAAGGTGCCAAATTTCATGTCCTTGTTCCTATAAAAATCATGGAAAACAATTCTTTAATATACAAAAAATGAAAAAAAAATATAAATGTAAGACTCACAAATGGAGTGGAACCCACATATGTGTCCATTCCCACAAACGCACCTATTCTCACAAACGTGCCCAATAACTCAGATGGTGCGCAAATGTTTAATAAATCTCATGACGATTGCCGTGTTATTAAAGAGAAACAACCAAATAGACATGGATGGATCATCAGTGCCTTTATCTTAGACCCTAGTCCTTCCCGTGCCTGACGCACATAGGGCTGTCATGACTCTCAAACTCTGTTAGTCTTGTGCTTTTATATTTATATCTGCGTTTTTAGGTCTCTTTTAATCATCTCTTCCCATGAGAGCCTTGGTTTGTTTTTCCCTCTCCACAATACCTTTTCACCAGGAGCCGCATGGCAAGGCCGAAGTTAGGAAGCAATTCGATGGTTTCACCAACAGAAAGATGGAAGTTGTTTTTGAAATCAGACAAGACTGGTCCTTGGTCTTTGGTCTAATCCTCACCTTGTTAAAGCTTATCCCGACATCGGGAACTGACAAACTTGATAACCTTATTTATACACGGCTCGTAAAAGATAACTGAAAAACGGTGAACTTGAACAAAATACCGATCTAGATCCAGAGTTAAACAATATCAAATTTCAAAGAAGAATTAGATCTAGGCTAAACATAAGGCCAGAACTAGTCTATTAGGCTTAGGCCTTTATGTCTTTAATAGTCTCATTTCTTTTAATAACATTGGTAATGCTGTACCATGCGCACAATTCTGTCTGGCGAAAAAAAACAAGAAAGTAAATTGGACACAGTTGTGGGAATGGTCACGTTTGTCGATATAACCAATAATGTTAACAAGTGACGTTAAGTCCATAAAACCATTGAAGTTTAAACCGTCCCACATGCCTTTCTAAGGCAAAATAAACCCAATAAAGACATACAGACCTAATCAACAATTTTTCTCCATTCACTTATCTTATACTTTACACAGCTCATTACAAAAGATCTGATGTACGATAAAAACGTAGAACAACAAAAATCACAATGAAATGTCTGAACAAAGCATATCCCAAAAACTATATCCTGATCTTCATGTAAAAAAATAAAAAGAGAAAAAAACAAAAAAATCAGAAATGATTGGGAGAGAGAGAGAGGGAGAGAGAGGTCAGAATATCAACAGAATATGGATGTTCCAAAACTTAAGACATGTAACAAGTCTTTGTAAGACTGGCACATAGCTAAGAGGACAAATTGTGTAAAAAGAGAACAAATGTGTTCCGCTTTTCAAACAATCACATACCAGTTTCTCCATCTCTCCTAAAGTTCTGTTTAAGCCATCTTCCAGCTTTCTCTTGCCTGGCTCTCTCCTCCCTTTCACGAGCAGCAAGTTGGGCCTTTTTCTGTTGCATGAAAAAAAAAGTTAAGATAGTAAGCAAAAAAATTAAAATCTGCAGCTAACAAATCACAACCTGGAAGACTTTAACTGTTTATAAATATCAATTTGCTTTTTTCAAATCAACGTTATATAAATTTTGTTTTACAGAAAATTATATGAATCACCTGTTTTCAATGCTGTTCACTAACATACATAAAAATATTATAAAAGCTTTTGACATGGTGTGAAACTAAACCAAAAAAAAAAAAAGAAAAAAAAAAAGAGGAGTAAAAACAAAACAAAAAAAAAAAAAAAAAGAATAATAAGAAACTGACAAATGAACTGGTACGATATTCTTCCAATCAGAGACACAACAGGGCGTGACCAATTCATCTTTTTTTCAACATACCTTTTCTTTCTGCTTTAGTAATTCAAGTTCTCTCTCCTTTTCAAGCTCTTGGCGAAGAGAAAGATCATATACTTCTCTGCCAACACCCAAGTCAACATCTTGTTTCCAGAGGGCTTCAATAAGCTCAAGATCCTGAATAATAAAAAAAGAATAGAGAATTAAATGAGCAAATCCTTTTTCTAAAGAATCAATCAGAAGCATGTCAAAAGATGAAATACAAAAAGAAGCTATTAGGACAAAAACTGATTCCTGCACATCTTACTTTCTCATTGTATTAGCCTGACAAGACGATGTGACTCTGACAATGATTGTCAGGCATCAACGCATGCAGTTTGAAACAGAGCAACACTGCATCACAATTGAAGACGATTGATATTCCAGGTAAACAGCACTTTGTCAAAACAAGGAACATATCTTAGTAATAACTAAAAGCATTGCGGTTCCATGTTTCCAGGTCATGTGAAAGAACCAATACACAATTTTTTCATACAACAAATCAAAAGGCTGCAATTCTAACTTGTTTTTAAGCTTATTAATAACTTGACTTTTATGGCTAACCAATAAGTATGAACTCCCATATAATGTGTTGAGATCTAACTTATTATTCAATTACTTTTAGAATTAACATGCTAAGTTTTTATGTATAAAATAAATCTAGTGGCCCAGCCCTGACACCACATGAAAGACATGAATGTTTTTTGTCAGAACTGCACTATATGACCAGTAGGTTCCTCTTTCATGAAGATCTCCTCTTTTACCACGTTAATTTTAGATTACGGCAAAGAAACCCTAGAATCAAAATCTTCTCCACTAGTCTCAGAAGCAATTTCAGGCTTTGCCATTCAAATGATATTTAAGTTTTCTATTCATGCTCATATGAATAAAGATAAAACAGCAGGAATAGACAAAATAACAAGCATGTCCCTAAAGATCGGAGCCAAAATGCTTACTTGACTTTCTCAAATGAGCATTTATGAAATACAACAATAACCATCCTCTACAAGAAAGGAGACATTAAAGATATTAAAAACTATAGACCAGTAAGCCTACTGTCACACAGTTACAAAATATTTACAAGAATACTACAAAACAGGATGGAGGAAATGTTAGATGAAAATTTACCAAAAGAACAAGCTGGATTAAGAAAAGAATACTCAGCTATTGACGACTTTCAGACAAAGAACCAAACACAGAAAACAAATGAATTCAACCTCCTTCTATGCTTCAGGTTTATATAGATTATGAAAAGGCTTTCTACTTGATAGAATACTTTGCTGTCTTCCAAGCACTCAGAAATATCAACATCGATGAAAACTACATTGAAATCCTTAAAAACATATATACTAAAGCCACCCACATGGACAGACAAGTTTCAGATATGATACAAATAAAAAGAGGGTTAGACAAGATCCTCTATCCCCCAAATTATGCAACATGGCAGTAGAAGAAATTTCCAAAAAAAGCACACGTAAAAAAATTGAATAGAAGGCATTGGAGCAAAAATGGAAAAACAACCAAATACAATAAACATGGAAAATAAGAAAATTGGTTTAAGAATACACAGAAGAAAGACAAAATACATGACCTACTATGAAAACCAGGAAGATATAAGGATACAGAACAATGAAATAGAGAATGTTCAATAATACAACTATTTAGGACAAATGACTTACTTTTAAAGACACAGCAAAACAAGGAATAATGACAAGGTTTAAATCAAGATGAAGATGCTTCGCGAAATATAATGAAATTTTGCAAGACAAACAAATGCCAACAATCAACAATGCTAAACTAAAAAGAAGATTATATTCAATCAATACATTCTCCCAACATAAAACCCTTTCAGACCGCAATTCAAAATTTTGGGTAATTCCCCTTCAGCTTACAATGAAGGATTCCCTAAGTTTACGGATTCGTCATGAGGGGTGAAAGAATGAAATTTTTATCAAAAATTGGTTGATATTGGTACCATACAGTGTTTTTACCAATTATGGCAGCATCCATGAAGTAAACACAAAACAGTATCTAAGTTTTCATGTAGTACACTGCCAAATTATGACAGGCCAAAATAATGCATTTAAGTACTTTTTTTTCTCAGGATGCAAGGTTATCAGGCTGTTTTCAATTCACGGACTAGGTCTGGTACAGTTAACATGTGGCTGCCAGACATGGTCTGTTTAAAAGAATCCTCCTCAATAAGCTTAAAACAATGCAAAGGGCCATGGAAAGAAAAATGATGAACATAAAAATCAGTGATAAATATCAAGAGAAGAAATAAGAAGAAAAACGAAACTTGTTGATATCGAAACAAAAATGGAATGGGCATCTGTGCAGAACTGCCGACCCCCCAAGAGCAAATGATGTACAATACTAGTGCTCTAAGAACACGGCCTTGCGGAGATTGAAATGTTATTTTAGACAGACCATACACGTAGACGGACCACAAGGGACGTAGTCTATATATTTCCTCAAGAGTCCCATTCTCTCATTTTAACAACCAATCAAATGCAAGCCCACAAAGGGCTATGCACATGATCAAATTTAATGAATTCATTTCTTAACAAGCCTGTCAATCATGCAATAAATCCCCAAATGCTAAACAAATAATCTGTAGCCATGTGGGTGAAGGGGTGGAGCCAAAGTCTAGTCACTCAAAACTGATCAAACACACCGAATCAACGGATGTCTCCTAATTCACCGGCAACACATTGGTGAGATGCGTGTCATTGATTTAATTGTCTGTGTTTCGTAAAATTTGGTGAGCGATAAGAGAAAAGGATAGAAAGGCGCCTTTTCATCTGTCAGGTCCATGGCGGGTAGACTCATGTCTTTTGGTGACAGCCTACCCAGCTGGACAATGATCATTGTTTGCTTTGTCCACGCGGGCAGAAAGACACCTATTCGTCTGGCAGGTACATGCTCATCTCTATTAACGCCTAATAAAAGCTAGATGTATGGGTTAATCAGGAAACAGGAATGGTATGCATTAAGTGGGAGGTTTGTC
>JAOWAY010392063.1:0-14911 GCA_028565895.1 Goniobranchus geometricus | reverse complement strand
TTGCATGGCAGTCGGCCGCTCTACAAGCTGAGCTACCGGGCCACCCAATGAATAATGAACAAAAAAAAAAAACAAGAAAAAAAAGTTAACAATGGCCATCGAGCCCCCAAGAGGACTACGTTTAAGTTGATTTTCAGCCAAGTTGATTATTTTGTTGTGCCCCGACCCAAAACGACAATAAAAAGCGCTTAAGCCGACATCGAGTTACTTGTAAGTCGATCTTTTACTATTGTCCTGCTGAGCAAAATGTTATAAATATTGCATTCAATAAGTCGATCTTCACACATGCCAATCAGATTATCCGCTGAACACCTCACCCTCTGCTGCTTTGTACTCAACGCTCAACGTACCGGTAACCTGTACTATAAGTTACAAGGCCTTGGCCCTGACCTAGACAATGATACGATTGTGTAGGCCTAGGCCCAGGCCATGTGAATTGAAGACTGATTGGGGGTGAATGTGTGTTTGTGTTGTGTGGCACAATTTATTCATAAGTCGATTTACACATAACTCAATTTTTTTTTATTATGTCCCTTGAACATCGACTTAAGCATAGTCCACTGTCCATCTAGATAGCAAGTGACCCCATAAGATTCTTTCAGTCACAATGCATACATATGGGGGATAGCTACTGAATAATGCCGCCATCCCTCTCCCAGCAAATATTCCCCCCTCTCCTTCTGAAGACAAGAAAGAGAACCAAAGAGAAGATGGAGGACGGACACGAGAAAAAGCTCTCACTCTACCTTTAGCCCTCTTGCTTTAACATACTGCGGGAGATTTCATAACCATCAATAAGTAGGACTGAGATCTTATTATTTCTAATACTTGCATAAGCCAAGAGTGATCATGCTCAATCACAAGCCGAGTTAATGATTGAGTGAGTTGAGACTTGAGGGAACCAAGGAAGACATTAACTCTCTGACTGCGCCCACCGCACATGTTGCGGTATGGATAGTGAACGAAAATTGCGACTACCGCGTGGGGCGCGGTTGTACCATGCGAATTTTTTTTTTAACTCGAATACAACCGGTATCAAACTGCTGCGACTGCCATGAGTTAAAGCAGTCATTATTCTATAGAAAACCTGAACTACACTTTCAGATAAGCCCTCAGTCGATTTTCTACAAAGTTCTTTTACAAACTCATCCAAAATGGAGAGGAAAGGGTTTTCTGAGCTCCTCCAGGGGCTTAAGTCATGAGATATGGGCTCAGATTTGGACTCATCTGAAGATGATGAAGGTGTCTGTCGCACAGTTCGGATGATAGACAGGAGTCAACTGAGGAAGACTTTGACCCAGATTGTCCTGGGCGGTCAATTAGGCCTAGGGTTCAAGGTTGAATGAAAAGAGGGTGTAGGTCTCAAAACGATGTAAACAAAAGGAGGAAGAATGGTAATAGATCGGAAGATCTATATTCAAAACCTCATCAGGATAAATCTAATACTGAGAATGGATGAACTGACAGATAAAACAAAATGAAAGCACTGCCAATTAAAAAAAAATTCTAGCCATTTGAAGTCTAAGGAGGAAGAAAATGGTGGGGAAAAATATGAAAAAATAAACTTTGCCCGATTTATATTTCTCATCAAAAGCAAAATAATTCATGTATGATTGACAATAGATATTTTTATGATTTAGAAATGAACCACGATCCCCTCCTGTGCATTTGTTTGTGCTAAAATGATACAGTGTATGATGTATATGTGTAGGATGGCATCTATGTGTGATTGCCTATGGTATTTTATAAAAAATTGAAATCAGTGCACATAGCCTTCAGACAAAAATTAGCCAAAAAAAAGTAAACTATAAGTGGACTTGAAAATGTGTTTATGTATTTATGAGCTGCTTATATTTATTATGAGTAAATTTCATACCTCTGACTTAAATAGGCGTTGAATTACAATTCTTTAAAGAGTCCCATATGTCCCCAGCAGCGAGAGGTTGTAAGCCCTAACATTTGCAACAGTCAGAGAATTAAAATGAAATGAGGCAGTAAATGGAGGCCAAGTTATCTCCTAACTCCAACAGCTTGCCACATTGACCCATTACCTGTGCGGTTGCCAGGAGACATCCTCTCTTCTCCTGTGATTCGAGGTGACCTTGGTCTGTGCTTGCCTATGGACCGGACACGCCCTGGGGTAGGTAAGAAAAACAAAAAACAAAACATGTGGACTTTAAATAATAAAATTAAATAATGATGAAACTGATCTCTATCCAGAAGCATTGGCCTCAAATTTACCTTAAAACGAATTGTGACATAATTCTTAGTTAAGGCATAAAATCTTCTGCATAGAAGAGTTCTCAAACTCTGACTTTCAGATATAGGAAGATTTCAGATGTGGAAAGAGGAGACTTGATCGCATGGTCAATAATATAACTGGTAACAGCACATTCCAACAGTCGTCATGTAATGCAGAGATTCAATACCAAGAGGGGATTGAGAGTTCTCAAATTGAGGGAACAACTACAGCAGGGATTAAAGCAGTGATGTTAATTAGCTCACTATGAGAAATATCTATACCTTTTGTAACAAGACCCAATTGTTGTAGCATACTGTCTATTTGTATCAGTTTTTTCAAAGGACAATGTGACAAAAACAAAAATACTTATATCAATACATCTGCATAAACAGAGACATGATAATGAAACAAAACGTTAAGAAAATATACATGCATAAAAGTATGAGTGTCCAGAAAAATATATCATCACACGCTTGTAACAGACAAGCGAAAATCATGCAAAATGCAGGTAATTTCAGAAATTCAGATTTGATCACAGGCTGCACCTCGAAGCCATGAAAATGAAGATTATTATGCCAAAGATATTGGGCATCACTACATAACAGGAAATATCCCTAGACAATTTTCGGGTTGTTTTTTTTTTTCAAAATGTTAAAATGTATTAGAACATCTTTAAGCATGCAAAAACATTTTAATGATTTAAAAAATTCTTTTGTTTTTAAAGAACAGAAAAGAAAAGAAAAATTATCATCATTAAAAACCTAAAAAGCAGTTAGCGTAACCCATCGCAGAAACAACAAAAACTAAAACAAGAAATGATTTCCTGATCCAGAATAAAATAAAAAAACTTTAACCCAACCACCAAAATTGTTAGCTTTTTAAAAAGTATGTTGTTGTTGTTATATTATTATTATTATTATTATTATTATTATTATTATCATTATTATTATCATTATTACTATTATTATTTTACAAGTGACTGACTAAATGCCTGCCATCTTAATGTCCATTTCTCCTAAATACCTGTGATTTCAGTGGAACCAATTTTTTTCACATGTAACTAGAGCTTCTGACCGCCCTTTTAAAAGCCACATTCTTGCCTGAATGCCCTATCCCTGAGGCAACGTCAGGCACAAATGTCTCTGAGAGACCCAAACAACTGGATGGACCCGTTTTTCCGTACATACCATTGAATCGGCAATAGGGTTAACCTGACCCCGTAAGCCTAAACAATGTTCTATGTTGCTGTTGGTAAAGGAAGTAAAATGTCATCCTAAAGCGCCGTGAACATGGATACGCTATGAAACATGCGCTACATAAATGCCATCTTTACCTTGCATTCCGAACTGTGATCAATAAAATCCTCAGCGGCTGCCGTTTTCATTTGAGAGGGTCTATAATGCACCTGCCTGACAACTTTGTTTCCACGCAATCACTATACAGATGAGTCACTTTCAATCATCATCATCATCAAGTAACAGGTCTGAGACACACATTGGCGACCATGACACTCTATTCACTTCTCTATCCAGACAATCTCAGGAAGTTCATGCTATTATTTGTCTGCCTTTTGTTTGTCATACAGTGATTAAAGCTCTCCAAATATGTCTCTCTCTGCTTGCCCCTATTTTCCTTCCCCTCAGTTTTTCCAGTCAGGGCTAGATGTTCAAGTTCCTAATGTCGATTTCAAAGGCCCTTAAAAAATTTTTTAATGCCTTTCATGTCGTCAAAGATCATTCTTTTCCAAATTTTAGTCATAAGGTTTGTTTTGCCTGAGTGTAAAGTATTTGAAAATGAAAAAGTTGATTTATGTTAAAGGTTCATTATAAGTCCTTTCAAATAAAAACGCAAGAGCGGTCTTTATCTGGTTTTGACTAAATTCTCTGCTTCCAAATTAAAGGCATTTGGGCAATCACTATTGTGGTATTATTATTTTACATGTATCAAGATTATAATAAGTAATATATCGTTATCATGATTATGATTATTACGATTATTATCATAATTATTATTAGTCTATTGCCAGATATCTGACCGCCATTTATACGGCCGTAACCCCAGAGGACAAAATAAATTGCTAGATATTCCATATGGTCTATCAGCATATATCCACTTATCTGGCTTCAGCACAGAAAAATTGAGCAGCAAATGAGTATTCCTCCTTATAATACCTAACATTTATACAGCATTCAATTTTTCAAGGCACATGGCGAGAGCAGATTTTCACATCACACGGTTATGTCCTTAGCAAACAGCTCTTAGCTACTCATTCAACCCATGAGAACAAGGCACAGCCAGACACGAGGAGGGTCAATTACGATTGCCTGGAGGAGTATCACACCTAGCCATTGGTCCTGACCACAGACTGTCGCTTGATTAACCAAGTCAAAACGTGAAAATGTTACCTGCGGATTAAATTTTATTGCTACTGACCTTCACTCGGTCGCAAGGTGAACAAATCAGGCCATGGCTCGGTGTCTCCAACATTCTCAGGCCACTTCGCAACAGGTCTGGCACAGTAGAAAAATTTTTCAAGTTCCATGGGAGCCCAAGATTGGATTAAGAGGAACTAACGCCGTAATTTACCCCTGTCCCATCTCCCCAAATCGGGATCCTCGCTCTGCCCCAACACCCTACCAATCACGCGCTCAAGGGCACCAGGGTGGTAAAGCATCAGACTCTTTTAAAATCCCCTTACCAATAGCAAAGGACCTAACGAGGACTGGGTCGGAACCTCGGCAGGTCTAAATGGGCTTCGATAAAATGTGGCCGGCCAAGTGTCAGGGTACAAAATATGGAAAACTGAGTGGCTTACTGGCGGAAGATCTGGTCCAAGTAAAAGTCATTTTGCTGGGAAAAGGAAAAGTTGGTATACCCCTAGCAGTCATTTTGATACGAACTTCGAGCTCATGCTATCGTTTTGCCAACTGGGAAGAACCGGCGTGAAGTTCTGTGGTTTGCTATCGTGCTGCCAAGGGCTTTAGTGGCCCGCAGCGTCAATGCTATCTGAGACCAGACCAGACTTTCACTCAGCTGTACTGGTTTGTGGAGATGTGTCATCTCATAGTGTGGGTTAATGACCCACTTAATCTAAGTTGACAGTCAACTGACACTCATTCTAATTGCTCTATCTACATACACACTTTAATGCACAGGCATTGCATGTGTCTACAGACTCAAGAGGCCACTGTTTACCTATTGAACGCTCATTTATCAGGCATATTTCTTGGGAACGGATGATGCCAGATATCTGGCAGTAGACCCTATTACAATCATTGACGTAACGTATTTGACAGGAAATGTAAAATATTCATGTTCTGTTGTTTCTTCTTTCTAACCTGGAAGTCTGTCGCCAACCGAACTTAACCGGCCTGAAAGTGGAAAAAGAAAACCATCATTCAAAAGAATGAATCCCTGGTTCAAAATATGGGCAGAATTTTAAAAGCTCAAGAAAGATTCACATGAAGCAGACATTACAGAAACAAGAGATGCAAGATTCTTTACCACATTGAGCAAGGGTGTAGGCACCAAGAAGAGGAATTAGAAAGGCCAACTTATATTTTGATTCAAAAGGGTAATGTCTTAACAACATATTCATACTTGCCACTGGGGATGCAAAAAAATCAGGATCTGGGAGAAAAAGCAGGATCAGGTATCGCGAAGCAAATACCCTCCAACCCTTCTAAATGATGCTTATTAAATTCAATTCATGATTTTATAGAGCCTTGTTTCAGTAAACAAGCCAATCAGATGATCGTTTTGATTTTTACTAGAGTCTAGCTTCAGATCTAGACAGCTATGCCTACTCTCATGGTGATGTAAACAATGATCGACTCGGGTGATAGGAGCGCATCAAAGGCACATCTCGATCCAGACTCGCCTATGTTGATCTGGGTCTCAAATCTAGCGATTATTTTGCCATCGTGATCTGCCTTTTCAAGTCTGACCTACATCTAGATCTACATAAAATCTAGATATAGCACTCCAGCAATTTCCTCCTCAAGAATCACAATCAAAAATAACATGGTCCCCTCATGTGTTGGAAGGTTAGATATAACTTCACTATATGTGATATAGGCCTATGCAGGATTATTCCTCGCAGAACTGAACCATTGCGGCAGCAAAATATATTATGAAAGTTCATAAAATCGCGCGGTAATTCCGTTCATAGTCGGTAAAATCAGAGATACATTGAAATCGGAGCGATTACTAGATCTAGTCCAAAATACAGTAAAAAGGCCTTTAGATAAGCCTTACTATCACATCCAAGGTATCGTTTATCGGTATTAACTCTACCATTTCTATTTGGTATCGTTGAAAAGGAAGATAGGAGCTGGAAATATCAAAATGCCAATAACAGGGGCCCCAAAGTGTAAAGAATCGAGATCCAGATGATAAAAATCAGGAGACCAGGATTTGACTAAGAATCAACAAAAAATTGGGATATCATGAGGCCAGGATTTGACTAAGAATCAACAAAAAATTGGGAAATCCTGATTAAATCGGGATAAATGGCAAGTATGATATATCCTAGCCACGAAGGGAATTATGCTGAGATGGTCATAAACTAAAGAGAACAAAAATAATTTTCACAATTCACAATCACGACAAGCTGATGAGAGGCAAGAAAGCAAGAAGGGACGGGCTAGACTGTTGTGACAGAGGGTATGTTCTTAGCTGGTCATAAAGAATCTGGCCTCACCTTCCGCATCAGACGTGGACACAGTAATGGTTGTGATGGCATGAGGGGTTGGCTGTTGCATGACAGCTGTAAAAAAGATTTTTTTAATGTATTATAATCATAATAAATAGAAGCATGTCAAAAAGCCTTTTTTTTAAATGGCCTTTGATATAAGAACACACCCTGTTGTAAAGCTTGGGTACATCCAAAACCGCAGTGCTTGCGCCATGAATTAATCTCACGCATTCGTTAGTCAATTTGAACTTATCTGACGGTTGCTGCAATACTACTGATAATCTTCCACAATTTGTCTCTTACCGCAATAGGAAAGTTTGCAAATAAAGAAAAGAAGAAGGAGTTATACGGTGCCCATATATATCAACCTACTTTGTGAAAAAAGGCACTTCTGATACAAGAATGGATAATAATATATCAAGTGAACGTTCCCTTACATAAAGCCTGAGTAAATTCAATGTTACTGCCCCCAAGCCTTGCACTAGGTCATTAACTAAGCAAATGGAATCACGGATCACCAAGTTATGGCAAATAAATAGAAAAGAGTGACATCTAATTAGAGGACGTTACAGTGAGACACTTTTTACACACACCGCCAATCCTTTACATAACTCTTTAGGCCCGAGTGGTCGCTGTTAATGACCGGTATATTGGACTGGATGGACCAGCAGCTGCTCACAGTGGACGATAGATCTAGTCCTCTACAGAGGGCTCCGTGCAGGCATGAAATGTAGATCCGGGCTGTAAGAGTTAAGCCTAACTCCCACAGCTTAAAACTTTCCCACTTATCCATTAAAAATGATCACAAATTCAAGCTCATCGTTCATCAACAGTATATTGCCCACCATGAGGACAAGTGAAAAATGTCTAGATTTAAACGTTATAATTCTTACCGACAAATTTGCATTTTCTGAGTAACTCCAAGTGAGTCCAAAAGATATCTCCCGGATCACTGGGGATGTGTTTGACAAATTCAGGATGACTCATAGCGCACAGGTGTTCTCCGTTGAAGTTAAAGGAATCAATATTGACATTGTATAATTTAAACTCTCTCACTGCCCACTGGATCCAGTGTTTTACGTGCAAAGCACTCCACTGAGCCGGGTCTGTTCAGCACAGAGAAAAAAAAGGAAAAAGAAAAACAAAATTATAATGACAGCCAATGAACTTGTTAAATACAATCAGATGAACTAAAATAAAGCCTTATGAAACATACTACCAGGAAATCCCGTCATTTCCAGGCCAGCACCTCTTCATTGATAAAAATAGAGTCGAACCTGTCCAAGAGGACCACTAGAGATCACGAACAAAAGTGGTTGTCTTGGGCAGGTGGTCGTCTTAAGAAGGTAGTTGTAATAACATGCAAGAACCCTCCCTCATACACACACACACACACACACACACACACACACACACACATTCCACTGTAAGGGGTACGGAAATGGCAAGTCACTTTTTCTTGCTAGATCTACACATAATTATTATGTATGTCGCAAAATAAAATGAGAACGTGAGAGATTTAGGCGATCTCTGAGACAGCGGGGAGATTTGTCATCACCTTACTATACAATGTAATTACCAATCCATACATCAAAGGTTGTAATGGGCTTCGAAAGCATGAAACGCTTATCACTCTGGTGCCTATCCACGTTGCATTACGATCAATGTCATTCACAGGATAGTCACCCTTAGGGTGTGAACAGAGAGAACGCAATATGCGAGAAATCGCCGGCGTAGGTCAAGCGGAACGGGTAACGTTCCTCGCTCTGCATTGATGAAGCTCCCGTTCCAGTTGACTAGCGCTGGCGATTTCTTACATATCACATTCTCTCTGTTCGCACCCCTAGACTCGACATTTGTGCAAGACTAATTGACCAGCCTTCTTACCTCTATGACTGACCCCACTCCCTCTTACCTATACCTGAACTGTCATCGAGAGAGCTTAGGCGTACCAATAGATATACGTAAATCACCTGATCCATCACTTGTAGGCTGGGATAAAAATCTGAATAAGTGGATGATGCTAAAGTAAAGCGGAATGTTTAAATTTCTCATGACAAGGAGGCACTGAAGCTCAGTTGGCCTGCTTCCTTCAGCTAAAAAAATTCAACCCGATTACCTCCCTTGACCCAGGTGAAAATGAGTACAGATTTGGCTAGAAAAGTACTCTGCAATAGTCCAGCATCCTATTCAGAGAGCGTAAGATAATGACTGTCACCATCTGCTTCATGCTATAAAAAGAGGGATAACCTCCTGCCTAATCGGCTAAAAAGCACTGGTAGATAATTTTTTTTCTAATTCCTCGAGACACTGACCATATGGTATTTTCAACCTTTCCTGGTCCCGCCTGAAATTCTGGTCAACAATCCAGCGCGTGACATTTTCAGATTCCTCAGGCAGAGGGATGACCACTTTGGCGTTGTTCGTTGCCCCACTAGATGCTTGGGAAGCCTGCTCCGCCACTGCTGCAAAAGTTTAAAGCAGGAAAATTGAAAGAATAAAATAATGACATCACACTACAGAGACAAAAGCATGCAGCTTGTATCTTACCTAATATAGGATCCAATCAACTACAATTCTCTACAAGCAAATAGCTTGCAAGCTACAAAACACGTATGAACAGAGAGAAAAGTGCATCTTAAACACTGCAACAAAAATGATGAAATGATAATGAAGGAGTAGAAATACCGGAGAGTAATAACAAAGGAACAGTGGTAATTAGGTACTGATTTTACCCTTTCACCAAAAGTCCTCAGTGCAAAATTCTACAACTCTAAATACATTTTGATCAGTTTTTGACAAAAGCACTCCCACCCCCATAAAAAAACCAAAAACAATAACAAAAAAAAACAAAAAAAAACTATTCATTTGTAACATAGACATTAGTCATGATGTATATCTTGTCAATTAAAAACATTGCTTAATAGTCTTAATATCAACAATCTAACATCTTTGTATTCACTTTAGGCACAATGAATTCCACAGGAATGCCATGGTTGTGCATTTGTCTAATTCTTTACAACCAAATGGTCTCTCATAACAAATAAAGAGATTTCAACACTTGGAAAATGAATAATGAATTAAGAAAACACTGACACAGTGGTATTACTCTAGAACTCATACCATATTTTTCCTCCACTTCATCTTCAGCCGTTTTTAAAATGTCTAATATGTTGATTTTAGGCTTGACTCCTGGCTGGGATTTCACCTCCAAATTGATTTGAACCATGCCCTCTCCTTGGACACACTGTTCCACTAAGGATTTAGTACTGTCCAACTGTATATACAAGACAATCACAAAGATGGCGGATGGAGAAAGAGATGGGTGAGAAAATTTTTTAAAAATAATTAGTCATCAAGAGTCAATAGCTACTCAAACAATTTTTTTTTAAATTAATCATGGCTATTTTGAGTTATAAAATATGTGAAAAACAAAACAATCGTCCAGTCCGTTTGACTTGGATCAACAGTCGGCATTCAATGATTTCTTTAAAAAATATCTTTCCAGTATATACAAAAAACCATGACATGGATATTATAGCATCAACTTGGGGGGTTGGGGTTGTGTTCCCTGGAACAAAATCTTCCCTACACATGACATCCATCTGACGCATACACAGGCGTGATGGAGGACATGGGATGCTGAGTTGAAAAATGGACATGGGATGCTGAGTTGAAAAATGCAGATCATCATTGAACTCAGCGGCAGCTTTTCAGGGAGGAAAATACCTCTTTGCGCTATTAGAACAATACACTTTGAAGACTATGACTTAGTGCAGCCTTCAGTTCTCCCTCTCCTCTTTGCTCTAAAAAAAAACATCTAGTGCTCTTCGTCTATGCAGGCAGAGTAAACAAACAAAAATAAAATACCAAACACTCTAGCCTCAGGGCAGTCTGAAAGGTTTGTTATTGTGCTTTAGATATACAACTCCAGGTACCATCTATATCGTAAAAATGTGTAAAATATGGACTATGCACTCAATCCACTCAAAGTAAGCAAAATCTTCAGGAGAAATGATAGTTCTTGATGAAAACAAAAATTCAAAAATGGTCCTGAATATAAGAAGATGAGATTATTGTCTACCTATAACACTCTCCCTTAATTTTATCACAGGCAGGGCTAGTAAAAAATAAAAAAACAAATTGTTTTAAAAATGTCTTTTAGGCAAAACAAAGAACACACCTCGATGGAATCTTGGAGATAAAATTGATGGTCAGCTAGAGAACACTGGAGGCGAATTTCTAGCAAATGCTTGAGTGTTGATAAAGGTTCTGCGATGTCCATATGCTGTATGATAAGATTCTGATAGTGAGGGGCCGGCTGGTTGGGTTGGAGGAGGTCTTCCTGTTGGATATCTTCATATTCTGCTTCCTGGCCAGTGGCCAGCATTTCTTCTTCATAGACAATTCTATCAGGATGGGAAGAAAACAAACCGTAGAAGATTCATTACAGTCATAAAAACATTTGTCTGGTCTGGTCTCAGATAGCATGGGTGCTCAGGGCCCCAAGAGCCCTTGGCAGTGTGACACTGAACTACAGATTTTCACACCGTGTCGCCCCTGGTGGCAAATTGGTAATTTACAGCTGCCCAAGGTCCCCATAGACGCAATATTCCAAAGTTGGACTTCACAGAAGCCATTGCGTCTGTGCCTCCTCGAGCAATGCGCAATCTCAAAGCAGATGCAGCGGGATCTCAGACCCACGGATTCTGCCATGGATCTACTCAGTTAAGGTGACCGCTTATGTCGGCTTGACCGATTCGCAACCCAAACACGGCGGTCTGGTTGCGTCGGCCGAGCATCCTCCAAGCGCCACGCACTAGTCCAGGTATGACCTGGGCCACAACCCGCACAGTCGGTGATTTTTCAAACTTACAAAACACAACATGGGTATATAGTTTACGACGTTGATTAAAAGACTAGATCATTAGCAGGGGTGAAGTCATAGTACAGGACAAACTAGTAGGTGGGATCGTCTGACAGGATAATACTGACCAAAGAGCTTTCATTCAGAATGGGTGAACTTTATAACAAGACTTACATTCCATACAATGTGAGATAAGAAATGATGAAATAATCAAAATAAAAGAGAAAGAGATACATAAAGAGATCCTGAGCTCCTGAATACAAGTGGGTTTTGGTTGAAGGTGCAGCATCTGAGCCAGCCCCCTTGCCGTCAGGTGTCCCCCAAGGTAGTGCTGTGATAGGCCCTCTTTTATTTCTTATATCTACATTAACGACATGTCGGAGAGTATCTCGCTAGAAGCACCTTTAAGACACTTTGCGGAGGACTGCCTCTTGTATATAACAATAAAAAGCCAATAGGATTTGGAAGCACTACAACAAGACCTGAACAATCTTCAAAAGATGAGAAAAAGAACACAGTGTGGAATCACATGACCAGAAATGCCAGGTGCTGAAAAATAACTAACGAAACAAAACCAATCCAATCCAAATATTCAATAAACAACACCATATTAAATAAAGTTAACAAAGTCAAATATCTGGGAATGACAATAACGAACAAGCTGACACAGAAAGACCACATTACAAACATATGTAATAAGGCAAATTCAACACTTGCATTCTCCAGAAAAAATTCATACGACTGCAACCAGGAAATCAAACTCAAATGTTACAAACATTTATAAGACCAAGATTGGAATGCAGTGGGTCAGTTTGGGATCCTCCCATCACAAGGCTGACGTGGTGAGATAGCAAGGATTCAACAAAGGGCCATCAACTATATGACATGCCAAAAAAGATGTAATCACAATGGAAAATCTGAAAGAAAAAATATCAACTATAGAACCTTATCTGGCAACACTTCAAGAGAAAAGGAAAAGAAACATATTAAATCTATTTCCAAAAGATCTCAAAACAGGAACAAGTAAAATTGCCACTAGATGCCATTAAACTAAATTTCATGAACGGACTATACAGTTGAATAATTACACAGGCATTCAACATTATTAGAACAATGCTTGATTGTGAAGAAAAACAAGTAACAGTGGGTATGGTTTATATCTAAGAGGTGCGTCACATTGAGATTTATGGCAGTGAAGATTTCATTTCTAGATACACACTGACTTTAAATATTTTAGATAGATCTATACACTGGGCACTCACCCATCATCCACACAGACTTCTTCCTCTGTCCTTTGACGCTTAATGTCTTGGGTGGAAATATCAGTGACAATTTCTGTGATGACTTCAGCTTCAGAAGGATCCACAGCGTCTGTCGAGACAACTTCCAGCAACTGTGGAGATGCTGCTCTCTTCATGATGACTGCAAAACCAAACAAAAACAATTCAAATTTGGTTTTATATAGCACATAATATAATAAATAGCTCTGTATAAATAAGTGTTCCTCAACAGACCTATTCCAACCAAATACCTTCTCAACTTCATGTGGAATATATTGAAGCTATTTTACAGGGGCACTTGCTCTGACATACTAACACACTCCTCTTCCTATGGTCGGGTACTCAATGAGACCTGAGTGGGGTGAGGAAATGCGTGTAAAGTAAAGGTAGTGCAGTACCCATGACCGAGTATAGGGGAGCTAGGGGTAGAGCCCCTAATTATACTAGGCATGCGGCACAATGTGGTAGTTTGCCATTGCTTTCCACGCTGCCTTTACTTCCGCTAAGTCTATACTGCTGGGTGAACAGGGGTTCGATCCCCGGTCGAGTCATACCACCTAAGCTCAGCATTGTGAGAACAGTACTAAGACTGGTCAGCCCAGTGTCAGGATACTGTGATTGTGTGAATCATTTGAGTTGTGCTATACCTTTTTGGCTCATGTCTGGCAGCATATAAAACATGTCAAAGTAGCACCATCGTTGATATTACCTACGCTGTTGAAAAGTGACGTAAAACCCACAAAATAACAAATAATATAATCGAACAACATACTATTATCAGTGGACACATGTAAGCCGGCAGTTTAGGCGATGCCCTCTACAGCTGATTGGATTGAAGTGTGCCTTAGGCATCACGATAACAATGCGGGTGTGAGATACAGATGTATTCTATTCCTACATCTCGAATATAAACATACCCTCATCGTGTTGATGTGCAAGATACACCTATCAGCGGCCAAATATATAAAGAAAATGTGTATTGAATTTTTTCTCCTTTCCAATTAACAGGGTGGCCACCTGCCCTGACCCACCCAAATCCACCTTTGCACCACAATACTGCCGTTTTCATTTGAAAGGGCCTATGCCTATGATGAAAAATTCCTGAAATCACTTTTCCCCATTTTCAAATAGATTACACTCAGACAAAACATACCATACGACTAAAATTAGGAAAGAAATTATAGTTGACAATATGAAAGGCATTTTATCATTTTTAAAAGGACATATGATGCAAAATAACATGTCTGCTTATCGTGATCGCACAGAGTCTAATTTGCCATCCAGAACCATTATCGGCCCTTTCAAATGAAAACGACAGAATAGTCATAATAAGGCAGCTATGCTGTCTTTACTGTATTGACTGTGCTGGCTGATAGATTGCCGGGCCTTCAGCAGCCCACCCAAATCTGACTATCATCATCGTCAACATCATCATGTGTCATGCTTAATAGCGTTGACTATCCTGTCCTTCCACACTGCTCGATCGAAAGAAGCTCTTCTTATCAGATGGTTAACATTCTTCACTCCCAACCAAATTGCCAATCCGTCACGTGCCTTTTTTCTCTGTCTTCCTCTAAGTCTCTTTCCTGTTCTAAGATGCGTTATCTTTTCCATTCTCCTGACATGTCTGAAAAATGTTGCATGTCTTTTTATTTTCTTCATCAAGGATCTTCTTGTTTCTACTTATATCCGACTATATATGACCTCAATGTATTAAATGAGACGGCTAGACCTCACAGGGCTCAGGATTGGCAGGAGTTAGGCCTACCCGTTGAACTCATCCCTAACTCTCCCCCCCCCCATATATCTAGGCCTTTCATTTGGTC
>JAOWAY010390952.1:0-12334 GCA_028565895.1 Goniobranchus geometricus | reverse complement strand
AAAGTCTTCAAGTTCATTTACAAAGACAGGAGGTCAAACAAGAGTTCGAAGGAGGATATGCCATCACTCATTCTGATGTTGTTTTAGTATTAGTTTGACTGTCTTAGATATGTCGTTACTTTGGATATTTTTAATGATGTAGGGTTCCCACTCAATCTTCTAGGCCTGCCAAGCCACTCATTCTTTCTGGGGTTGTCCCAGATTTCAGGTTTCAGAACTGCTACAAGAACCATTACATGGCCTAGAGGTAGAGCTTTTGCCCCGGAACCAGGAGGTTGCGGGTTCGAACACCAGCCGAGTCATACCTAATGCTTTAAAATTGGTAAATTAGCGGCGGTGTCGTTTGGCGCACAGGATTATGAGAACCGTTCTAAGACTGGTCTTCCTGATGTTAGTATACTAGGGTGTGTCACTCGAGTTGTGCTTTGCCTTATGGCTCACATGTGGTAGCACTTAAATATGTCAAAATAGCTCCATCACTGATATAACCTTAGATGTTGTAAAGAAACAAAAATTTTTTAGATAACAAGAGCGCAGAAAATTAAGAATTGTGACTAGAAGAGGACTAAGGTGAGAATTTGTTTCTTATCAAGACCCCATGCAAATTGCATGAAGGAATTGCCTTTGATAATGTATTTAAATTGTCTTGTGTTAACGGTATTTACATCTCTTACAATCATCAGGTCTAGTGCTAGGCACTGCCCTGCATTTCCACATAGGATCTTTCTCCATATGTTTTTGCCCCCTGTCTTTGTGACAGGCTTGGCTAAGTGTCCTACTGTTGCTTTTCTTGGTGACGTTTTCAATGGCTTTCTGATTATGTTAAATCACACCAGAGGTCTTAGCACTCGCGAATCTACTAGGAACATCTTTTTTAGCGTTCACATACTTCTGCATAGATAGATTAGTAAACAAAGGCACAGCACATGCTGAATATAATGATTCCTCAGTAATCGGTATCGAGATAGAACGGAAATTTTGTTACTTGGACAAAATTAAGACAAATTGTTGAAGAAACAGCTACCAGAACCATGGATCTCCAAGAAAAGGCAACACAAGTACAAGTGTGATAAACTTATCGCAGGACTCTCGGAACAACAAAGAAACTTAAGAAGAGAAACTCAATCTTGCAAAGATCAAATTTGAAAACATCTAAAGAAGGAAAGAAATTCCATATTGAATAAAATTCCTGAATGAGTCAAGGAAGAAAGAAACAATGAGCTGAATCTTCAAGCAGACGAAATAAACAACGCACCTGACCATGCCCAGATCTTTACGGCTGTCAAAACACTTAACGAGAAGAAATATGGCCATTCAAAGCTTCTCCATGGTGGAAACAAGTTCGCGACAATCCACTGAAAGTCAACTAATTGTTCTTAATCATTTCAAATCTAAATTCAGAGATGAACAGGGTAATGACATACAGTATTTTGAAGGAAAACAAAGAAGTCTCAACGTACCTATCACAGAATCCACTGAAAGTCAACAAATTGTTCTTAATCATTTCAAATCTAAATTCAGAGATGAACAGGGCAATGACATACAGTATTTTGAAGGAAAACAAAGAAGTCTCAACATACCTATCACAGAATCCACTGAAAGTCAACAAATTGTTCTTAATCATTTCAAATCTAAATTCAGAGATGAATAGGGTAATGACATACAGTATTTTGAAGGAGAACAAAGAAGTCTCAACGTACCTATCACTCCAAGAGAAGTGACAGAAGTGCTACAAAAGCTTAATGACGGAGCATGTGGAGGAGATGGAATACTAACAGAACTGCTGAAATATGGAAGCAGCGCCGTTGCGGACACCTTATCCTCCATATTAAATGATATAGTTATACATCATAATCGCCATACAAAAACCAGGGAAAAGGAAGGGACCAGTTACGAATCTTCAGCCCATTACATTATTGACTACCATCAGAAAGGTACTATTACTAATAATATTGAAAAGAACAAAGAAGAACGTTGATGACAACCTAGATCCAAGTCAAAGTTTTTTAGGAACGGTAGAAGCAAATTAGATCTAATATGGTCCACAAATGGCTCATCAGCAAAGCATATGCAGAGGAGGTTGAGATTTTAATCACAGGCATTGATCTATCAAGGACTTTTGACACCATTGACTATCTTCTACAAATTTTGTCGGTTTTTTTTAGGAAGATGAAATACATGTGATAAGATATCTTCTTAGTTACACGGAGCTGAGACTTGAACAAAGCAATAAGACATCAGATACATCAAACATTGGAACACCACAAGGCAATGGTCGTAGACTAGTTCTCTTCACGATTTATCTGGAGCAACTTTACACACATCACTGAGACCTGGAAGTTCTAGAAAGTCTTGTCCTGAATACTATGACACCTGGCATAGATTCTTCAATTTTCTTTTGGTGCTATACTTGGATAGCTAGATGGTAGATAACATTGAGCTCTCTCCAAATACTACTTCCTGTTCTTTTTGTTTTGTTACGTTTTCCGGTCTGGTTCACATTTATCAGTCTTGAGTGAAACCGTTTTGTTTTGATTAGTTGTTGCATTCTGTAGTGTCCAATCCTCACCACCGTTATATCATTACCAGTTTGTCATTGGGATTCTCGGAGTTGGTGACACTTAAGGTAATATATGGTAGTAAATTTGAAGGAAATGTGGTCTGTTTAGACATTATTTGTTGTTAGTAAGATGTTGTTTCAGGGTGGCGACAAGGGCCATGTTTCTACAGCTTGAACTTAATAATTCGACCCTTTCTTTGTGCCTTTCTAAAACAACGAAATTCCAGCTTTATATTTTGCCTTCTGACGTCTTCCTTTCAGTACCTAGAGTAACGAATTTTGATTGCATGGGTGGAGTGAATTATTTTGAGGTGGGTTAATGAACGTGGGCCTTTTGCTAATCCTTCACAAAAGCTTTGTCGAAATGCTCCATAACATTATTTGGAAGTACATTTTTTCTTCAAGGTAGTAAGTTTCATGCTCTTTTTGTTGGACACCCTGTTTAAGGCATGGCCAGCATTGGCTACAAATGAAAAACGTTTTTGTGTTTGACAGTTTTTTAGTACCAAACTATTTTATTTTTTAGCTTATTGAATAGTGATATTTAATATATAGTTTTCTCAATGGTACACCGATCCGATGGTCTAGTTGGAGAGCGTCCGTCTCGGAAATGGGAGGTCGTGGATTTGAATCCCGACTGAGTAATACCTGAGACATTAAAATTGGCATTTTAGTGACTGTCTCCCTTGGTGCTCAGCATTACGAGAACAGCACTAAGACTGGTCAACCCGGTGTCACTATATTGTGACTGGGTGAGTTATTTGAGTTGTGCTACACCTTATGGCTCATGTGTAGCAGCATACAAACATGTCGAAATAGCACCATTCCTGATATAACCTATGATGTTGGAAAGTGACGTTAAACCCACAAAATAACTCAATGGTAGTCATCATCAGTAGAACATGATCGCTGCAGAGATGCATCCAAAGTGCGCTTTTGTAACATTATGTGATGTAGCCATGTAGGAGATTCGTACCCTGAACTAAATTATCACACACACACACACACAAAACAAAGAACCTCGAAATCAGCTAAGTTTGTGCGGACTATGAGTAGGTCAGTTCTGTGGCTTGGCAAGCTTGGAAGTTTTCTATTTTGTCTACATCATTCCTCAATCACCTAAGTCAATTTTTGGGTGAAGGTTTTGAGTTAACATGCTCATAAAACCAGTGAACTATGAGGAAAGTATTATTTTTTATTCAAACTTGTTGGGGGAGTCATTCAGTATTGAATAAATGGGCACTTTCTCATTTTAAAAGCAAAAACACTTCAGGTAAAAATGAAAGAGTTTTTGTGGGGTTTTTTTTGTTTTTTTTTCTTCTTCTCTCAAAACTTCCAGAATTGATTTAGGCGACTGTGGAATGATGCTTGAATTTGTTTTTATCTTGTATTTTGCACAAAGAAATTATGTATGGATTGTCTGTTTATATTGGCCTGAAATATATGATTTGACAACTTAAACCAAGTTTAAAGGGGAGGAATGACTGATTTGTGTTAACTGGGAATAATACATTTGCTTATCAAGTAGAAAGGGTTAAAGATTCCAATTATCCCCCCCCCCCAATTTATGTAGAGTACCTGGGAAGGGAGGGAGTATGGTTGGTTGTTCAGATAATTTGGTGCAATTTGGTAACATTTTCAGTCCATATATTTGCATCCAGCTTTGCATAAACAGACTGATAAGCTCCAAAGATTATAAACATTCATTAGGTTTGTCCGATTTTCAATGTAAAGGGCAGGAATATGTATGCATGTATGTGCAACTGTTTGTGTGTGTCTGTGTCTGTATGTGTGAACTTTAAATATTTAGGATGGGGGATTTGACATAACTTATTGCATGAGGAGACAGACAGAGAGGCAAATATCTCCACAGTATTCTCCAGCTGTATTTTGGTTACTTGGTCTCTGAATGTAAGGACGTAAATGTGTAGGCTTATGTGTGTGTATGTGACAAATTTAGGGGTAGATGGTTTTTGTTAGGGAATGAAAGTGCAGAGATCGCCGAATTATATCAGCTTGTCACATGGACTGTTATGGCTTGAGGGCGTGTGTGTATGTGTGGAAAATCAGGTCTAGATTTCATGCATAATCTTTCCTTTTTCTGTACATATAGACGTTTGTATGGAATTGATATGTCAAATATAGTGAGTAATATTTATATCAAGGTTAGCATAGATTGCCTCCTCACTCATCTCTCAAACAAGATACTTGGTGACTCTTAGGGTGGAATAGCCTGTTAGGCACATCACTCTACCAAGATCACCAGTCCACACATAATCACATGTTTCTCTGTACTGGATACCCCTTTACAACCCACAAAAGGATGTGGGGAGATTTAAAGTAAAACATGTCCCCTTCACAATCACCTCTGGGCAATGTATGTGGGAATACTGGCCCAAAGAGCAGCCTAGGTGTCTGTTCATGGCAAGTGAGGTAAGGACAGTGAAAGTTTGGACCAAGTCACAGCATGCTAATGTAGCATCAATTTTTTAAGCTGAGTGGAGGAATTATTTTGATCTCTCATCTATACATCTAGGATCACTTTTTTTTCACGGTTTTTGAATGTAGATAGTTTTGAGTTGGGAACCCTTTAAAATTGTATTGAAATTATGTGATATTTCAGCTGATCTTAAGAAGGCATGCCAAATGTTGCTACTTAAGAAATTGCAAACACAGTAATTTCTTAATTCATGATTCAGATTTCATCAGGAGTAAGTTCTCTCATACATTCAGAAACTTAGTCTTGTTACAATATCTAAAAGCAAAAGAGTGCAGGAATTGAAGATGTGGTTGTAGCAACAATGGGCATGCCAATTACCTTTACAACTTAAATGGTGCCTGAAAACAAACTCCAGCTTCTAACTATGAAAATACCACAATGTCTGTGTATACAATGAAACAATAAAGACCATTTGGAAAAAAAAAAAAAATCAGGGTACATTTATTATGAATATGTATGGAAAGAAATTTTATAACCAGAAACGAGCAAGAAAAGTATATATATAAAATTTTTTCTAAGTTTAATAGCAAAAAAATTTTGGCTAGGACGCAGGGACGAGGAATTATGAAGCCACAAAAAAATGAGTAGAACAAAACAAATTTTTTTTTTTTTTTCTTTTTATTTCCTTTCAGATGAATGACAAGGTCATAATTGTACTCGAAAAGAGATTTCGTTTTTTGATAAGTGACCATAAACTTCTTTCATGCGTCAAAAATCCCCCCCGCCCTTCTTCCCTCCCAAAATGTTGCATCATCACGGGAGAGATTTCACTCCAACTGCATGGCCACAGTATAAAACTGGTTTTAGCCACTGACCTTCCTGCCTCAGCCAGTCAAGGGGTGCAATCCCAAAACTGATTGGGGTAGGTCGATCACGGCCATGACCTTGTTTCTATACTATGGCCCACAAGCTACCCTGAAATGCTGTATCAGCATTGTTTGGACCAAACAAGATGGCCAAAAGGTACCCCCACAGTGGCTTTGCTTTTAATTTTTAGCTTTACTCAAAAAACATGTACATTTACGTACGTCTACAACTGCAGACCAGAAACCACTGTTTCAATACCTTTGGCGATCTTGATTAGTCAAAGACTCATGGTAGAGTGAAATCTCTCCGGTGAATCAGCATAACAAAACACAAATATACAAGACATCTGACCAATGGACCAACAGACAACACACCAGGCACAAAGGGGGGAAATTTGTTATGCATTGCTCTGCATTGCTACAAACAGCATGCGTCTTTGTCAGGCTTGGCATGATCACTGGCTAAAGTTCCAACAGAAATGCTTTGAGAAAAATCAATTGCAATTGTATTACAGGCGTCTACATTACAACTGACGTCCAATGAATTTGGACAATTGTTGTATGTGTATGACGCGAATCTAATAATAGCCAAAGCCAATTAGACCCGGCAGAAGCAACTTGTGTGACTCAAACTCTCCCCGGTCGTAGGCGACCTCTGTTCTCAGCTGACTGGCCTGTTCACTGTCCAGGCCTATGTCTAGTCAGTGAGTTTGGATGACTTAAAACGTTGGTCAAGTTTCTCCATGCTTCTGGAGAAGTATAAGGGGGGACGTGCGCTGGATGCAACATTAAAGACAAGCTGAGAGGTACAACATGGGTGAAACGCAGTGAAGAGGAAAACCAAACACTGAGGGGGAAATAGCGATGATTTGCGCACAAAATTAATCATCATCGCTATTTCGTTTTTCTTTTTTCTTTTAAACCAAAATTCATATCTGTACAACAAAAACAGGCCAAACAGTATCATCCGCTTGTATCGACATGCTTTGGGAAGTGGATATGATGACAATATAGAAAGATAAAGATAATGTAAAGATGGCATTTATATAGCACATGTTCCATGGCGTATGCATGCTCATGGTGCTTTACAATGGCATTTTACTCCCCTGACCAACAGCAACACAGAACATTTAGAACAAGCCTTGCAGCCTGTTAAGTGCAAATATAATTTTCAGAAAGAGATAGCGCTGTTTTAACAGCCAGGTACTTATTCACACACATGACTCAAGCAAGGTAACTGAAGTGAAGTGAAGCGCCTTGCCTCACCTAAGGACACAGCACTCGAGCGAGGTTCGAGCCCAATCAGTCATGTACGCTTGTACTGACCCTATCGAATGCCTCTCAACTCATGCCGAGATTTGATTTCCACTAAGCCACATAAAATAAAGGGGAGGTCAATGGTAAAGAAAGTGGACGTAGGGAGATGGTGTCAGTGGCGGGAGAAGACGTATGAAGCACTGCACTGTACTTAGGTCTAATGTGTAGATCTAGAACTTGGCCGATATGCAGACCAGATGAGGAAGTTGACTGGATCATTTCCATACATACAGAAAAGAAGTCCCCCAAAAAAGTTGATGTAAGAGAAATTGTAAGTGAAGTCATTGAATGACAAATTCTGTGATCGGAAAGCATGTCAATAGATGAACAAATGTAGATAAAATGACCTTTGATATAAGCGGATTATATTGCTTGTGCAACAGAGAACGCTTCACAATTGAAACCACAAGCATGTGCGATTCAATTTGGCTTGCAGAAAGCTTGCGGTGGGGGCTTTCTATGGTCTTGCTCCCAACTGAATGAATGACCAAATATCATCTTTTCAAGAAAGCATTTAAGAGGGTTGTTTATGTCAAGATGCTTAAAATTCTGATCCGCAGACTTTGTAAATGCCATCATTTTTCCAATTTAGCACTATTTTGCATTTTGCCATTAACATGGTTAGTATTTCAGCGGTTGACATCAGGCTCTACATGCAGTCCGACCTGCATTTTTTTGTGGCCACCGAAAGGGGAAGTGTTTTCAATCGTAAAGCATTCTCTTTGCATTGTGGCCCTACATTCTGTTTCTACTTTGTCATAGAAGGAAGGAATTTTTACCTTTTATCATTTTTTCAAGGAGGAAAGGGGTAGAGGGAGGAGGGGTTGCTACATAGACCTGTTGAAACAAATCTCTTCTGATGTAACAATCACCAACCCCTTTTGTTTAAAGAACTTTGTGATTTCGTGCCCATAACAAGCTACAAACCATTGCATCACTTATCTCACAAGCTCATGAAGGGCATCAGGTGTAAAAAAAATTGCCAAATAAATTATGTTGTACAGAGCATCGGCAATAGACTGGCATACTATTCAGAGAGTGATGGATAGCGTCTGCCACGGCACGCTTCTTGCTATAGAAACCGGGAAAAGCTTCAGCCCTATGAGCCAATTCAGCTTGCAACAACTACTTTACTTACTTAAAATACATAACATTATAAGGAACTAGGTAGAGAGATGATTTACAGACAAAAGAAATATCATCTCTCGATAAAATGAACTCAATAAATTATAATTGCCCATCAAGCCATGAATTTATGCACTGTGATTACCACCCTGGATTTCCTACCCCCATCGTTTACAAAAGTCTTCGGTCCTTCTAAGTAATTCTAAGTCACGTAATGCACACAAAAGAATAGGCATGGAATAATGTCTCCTCCCCTCCACGGAAAAATTCTCCCAGAGGAGAGACCAAGCTCTCCCTCAACACTAAGCTGGCTCTCACAACATGCACAGGGACTACTGACAATAGTACTATCAATATCAGGAGTAGACATACAAGGGGGGAATTTATGGTGTGGTTGGTGCGCCAACGAGATTTAGAGCGCAAACAAAATTAAGCGTGCAGGCTCAAAAACCCACCTAGCGACAAAAAGAATGTACTGCTAGGCCTCTGGGAGTCATGACCTCAGTGTGGCCCGGTCTCCCGAGAGTGTTATTTTTATTTTGAGGGTTTTAATTTCACTTTTCAACATCATAGGTTATATCGGCCATGGTGCTATTTTGACATGTTTCTCTGCTTCCACACATGAGCCATAACGTAGAGCCCAACTCGAATGACACCCAGTCACAGTATACTGACACCGGGCCGACCAGTCTTAGTACTGTTCTCGTAATGCTGAGCGCCAAGAGAGACAGTTACCCTAATGCCAATTTTAAAGTCTTAGGTATGACTCGGCCGGGGATCGAACCCGCGACCTCCATCGGATCAGTCTCCCGAGGGTGTCAGAAGTTGCCGAAACATCGCCTTAGGGGGATCTTCTCTGAAGGCCTTGCACAGTCTCGCTCAGCATGAGTTTGGACAAACGCTATTCTATCATCTCTCAGATGAGGACCCTAAAACCCAAATGCGGTAACGTTCACGAACCAGTTTAGACCAACAAGGACTACATGACAGCGTCAAAATGCATGAATATTGAACAATAGAAAAACATGAGTAAGGTGTTGGAATGACTTGTGATGACGGTCAAATCTGTAAGCTCTTGTCTGCCATGCCCTCAGTCTGGGAAAACGGTGGCTTTCTTATGTTAGAGCTTAAGGCGTAGACACAATCATCTGATTAGACGCATCTCTGGGTTGCATGGAGAAGGTGTCTAAAAGGCCATGCGGATTTGTCCAGACAAGTAGATGGCACACCAAGTCGATGTCACTCAACGCCCAGATGAAGGATCTGAAAAATATTAAAGGAAAAAGAAAAAATTGAGGAACTGAATACGGAAGGCTAGAGCAGTTCACGTTTAAGCAAGGAGAAGTGCATTCAAACCCAATTTCAACTTTTCTTTTTCTTTTTTTATTAGAAAAACTTAGTAGTGCTGGTACATGACGTGCAACAAACAAAAAAGAAGAAAAAAATCCCTTAGAAAAAAAAAAATTAACAAGTTGCATTATATAATATATGCAACATATACATATACATGTATAATAATGGAATTGACTAAGTAATTTGGAGTATTTATTATTTGTTTTGTGTTTCCTCAGCATTCACTTTCATTAAAGTGACATTGAATAAATTATGCATATTTTTCCTTTTTATCAATATCAGTGTCATTATTACACTTTTACCAGCAGAACCGTCACTCCCTGAGCAATAGAAAATCGTCCTAAATTTTGTCCAGTAATTTCGGTTTAACATAATAATAAACATGGTTGGATCTATTTTCTAGGTTAAGAAGCTACATCTCAATCGGGTCTAAATCTAGATCCAGATAGTAGTCAGAAAGCGGTCTCTTTGATTTCAACAAAGATGTAATCGAGGTTCAGTCTGCGGAAAAGATCTAGATGATGTCGTAGATGGTGTAAAATATTAGAAATAAATCTGTCAACTGAAAGTAAATGAAACTCCTTCATTAGCCGGGGGAGAAAAGCCACCGTTCAGCACAGCAAATTTCAGCTCTAAAGATTCAGCGGTTCAAAAGTCTTACCGATCTCATGACCTAGTGGTAGAGCTTGGTATTGGTAAAGAAGGTGAAACACCTCGACATGCCCATAACAAATGAGGCTCGTGATCCAGAAGCTATTAAAGAACGAGTAGCAGGCTGGAACACCTTTCACTCAGTATGAAAATCAGCTGTTACAAACACGAAAAGAAAGCTCAACACAAGATGGAGGGTTGTAGAAACGTTCGTTCTGTCAACTTTCTTGTGCGGGTATGAAACGTTTACTAAGGAGAAAGAATGCAAAAGATGCATAGAGGCTTCTGAAATTTGGTTGTTCAGAAGGATATTGAAGACCCCACGGACAAAAACATGGGAATGGGAAGGAATTTAATGTACAACAGACAAAAATGGTGGTGGCAGTAATCTGTCCTCCATCTTTGACACTTTACTTTATGAGTGCCTCCATGAGATTTGATGAGTGCCTCCATTGGATTTGATGAGTGCCTCCATTGGATTTGATGAATGCCTCCATTGGATTTGATGAGTGCCTCCATCGGATTTGATGAGTGCCTCCATTGGATTTGATGAATCCCTCCATTGGATTTGATGAGTGCCTCCATTGGATTTGATGAGTGCCTCCATTGGGTTTGATGAATCTCTCCATTGGATTTGATGAGTGCCCCCATTGGATTTGATGAGTGCCTCCATTGGATTTGATAGTGCCTCCATTGGATTTGACGAATGCTTTCGTTGGATTTGTTGAATGCCTCCATTGGATTTGATGATTGCCTCCTTTGGATATGCCTCCATTGGATTTGATGATTGCCTCCATTGGATTTGATGATTGCCTCCATTGGATTTGATGATTGCCTCCATTGGATTTGTTGAATGCCTCCATTGGATTTGTTGAATGCCTCCATTGGATTTGATGAATGCCTCCGCTGGATTTGATAAATGTCTTTGTTGGATTTGATGAGTGCCTCCGTTGGATTTGATGAATGTCTTTGTCGGATTTGATGAGTGCCTCTGTAGGATTTGATGAGTGCCTCCATTGGATTTGGATCAAGTTTGGTCAAAACACTTTCTCTTTTGTTAACTCCACAGCGATCTTTTTTAGCAGTTCTCTTGCATCATAAAGTGTATTTTATTGTGTTCTATCTGTGACATGACATCTTCCAACTTGAATTTGCATTTCTTCCTACAGATATGAGCCATCTGTCTGCACACGATCATTACTCATATTATCTCATCTGTTTCGATCTTGTATTATTGCTATTGTTTCCATTATCGTCCATTTATTCCATTTTCTTTTCTTTTTTAATTTAAATGTGTCACAGAAGAGTTTCGGCACTTTTGTACCAATTTTGTTATCTCGGTGCCTTTCTCGTGGTCTTGAACTGTGTTCCTGCTTGCATCTGGAGTTACGTTGTTTGGTTCTCTTTTTTTGTTTTGTTTTCTGTTAAGTGATGGGGTTGAGGCGGTGTTTTATGTTGGCCAGTGGCTGGGTCGTCACTCAGGTCCATGCGTCTCCTCCACGCAACTTGGGATCAGCTGTTTCCTGAGTATTGGCCTTGTGGCTTGGACTGATTCGGTTTTTGCAGCCTGGAGCTTATTGTAGTGGATATATCCTGACCCATTCCACCCTCATCTCGGTCCTTGGTTTTCCGATGGTTTTTTTTTTTTTTTCTCTCTCTTTTTTGTACTTTTATTTACTTTCATACATCATGGTCCTTCCCTACAAACACCCCGCTACCCTCCTTTTTGTCTGTGATGGTGCCCTGGCCACTAAAACGGGTACACTTGGATAGCCTGTAATACGCTTTGATAACAAATACTATTATACCTACATAGCAGCATGGCTATACTATTGGGTCAAGGCATTCAACTTGCAACCAACCGCCAGGTTCCTAAGTAAAATCCGGACAGCGCCGTGACAGTGTCCTTGGGAAAGGCTATTGACACACATTGACAATAATATCAAATTGCATTATACGAAGCGCTCATCGTACCAATAATATTGTACAATTGCGGAACGTGGGGCCTCACTGGGAAGAACC
>JAOWAY010389841.1:0-14930 GCA_028565895.1 Goniobranchus geometricus | reverse complement strand
GGCAGCAGATTGTTGGCAGAAAGAGTACATTTTTGACCGCCATTGGTGATTATTTGATTACGGCTCAGATAGTTTACGACCACATCCATGATGTCAATATTATGAAAAGACGCATGAACGCCTTAAGAACTAATATATACTTTTACAGTTTACACATATGACGATACGCACAACAGGCTATAATAACATAGGTCGCACACTAACGAAAACACTTTATGGATCGTTTGCCGAACGAGATCAATCAGATCCCATGGAAATGTATGAAATACGAATGGTGTCGCTTACATACGTTCTACAAGTATCCACGCGACTCAACAAAACAATCACCGATTCTTCTCGCAAGAAACGGATTTGTGTACATCGAAGAACGTAATATCATCATATGCTCATTTTGTTTGGCGGGCCATGACATGTCGCATAATGACGGATGTCCCGTGGCAAGAGATAGTAGTGAGAATGTTATGATCAAAGCTCCAAATAATATTTCATTTCATGACATTCCTAATGTTTTGCTATCGCTACAGCCTATGGATAATAATGAACCATCGGAGCCTAATGTATCGGCAGATCCTGTCGCTCCAGAACCTAATGTATCGGCAGAGTCCGCAGTGCCATCGACAGAGCCTGTCGTGTCAGAACCCAATGTACCGACAGAGCCCGTAGTGCCAGAACCTAGTGTATCGGCAGAGCCTGTTGTGTCAGAACCTGAACCCAATGGATCGACAGAGTCCGCCGTGTCAGAACCTAATGGATCATCAGAGCCCGTTGTGCCAGAACCTGTATCGACAGTAGTGTCGGACCCTAATGAATCGGCAGAGCCTGTAGTGTCAGACCCTAATGGATCGGCAAAGCCTGTAGTGCCAGACCCTAATGGACCTACCGTGCCAGAGCCTGTAGTGCCAGACCCTAATGGATCGACAGAGCATGCCGCATCAACAGCAGATCCCGTAGTGCCATCGACAGTCGCGCCATCGACCGTAGTGTCAGGCGCATCACCCACAGTAGTGACGCAACAAGTCGTCGAAGCCAATTGTACCACTTCAGTAGTCACAAATCTAGCCGCAGATTTGACGGGACCGGGTACTCTCAATCCCACCAACGCACTCGACTATCTAGCTGAATCTCGGGGGGGGGGGGGGCGGCCGATTCCGCACCCAACAATAGCGCACCTAGGAATCCCGCGACCAGCACACGCAGCAGTCCCGCGCCTAACGCACCAACACGACCAGGAACATCACCTAGTTATGAACAGCTTGGCATCGTTGTTATGCGTCCCAAGCATCCAGAGTATGCCAGTCAAGACATCAGACGAATGTCTTTTGAGGGATGGCCGGAAGGTCACCACATCAAGGTTCCCGATTTGATCAAGGCCGGTTACTACTATACGGGTTACAGTGACTGTGCAAGATGTTTCTTTTGTGCCGGTGGTCTTCGCAACTGGGAAGTGGGCGATAATGTCTGGGTAGAACACGCCAGATGGTTTGCAAAGTGTGGCTTCATGCAACAACTCGTCGGTGCTGATTTTATTGAAATCGTCGCAGAATTGAACAAAAAAATGGAAATCATTCCTTTAGATGCTGTCATTACAGAGATGCGTGCGAGACATTATAGGTATAGACATATCGAGGCTCTGGTGGACGATACTAAGTATATCAATTATGACTTGGGGCGAGATCAGGCTGTACTGGTCGTTGTCGACTGTGGGTTTGAGTGGGGGGACACTATTGCCGCTGCCGCAAGAGTGTTGAAAGAGAAAGAAGGTCAGGCTTTGAGCGCGGACGTAATCTATGATGACTTGGTAAAGCACCGAGTTAGCAAGACTAGGGAGGCTGACATCAAATCCACTGATACCATTACGAAGAAGAAAGGAAACGGGAATATTAATACTCTAATCACGAGCCTGAAAGATCAGATTTATGGACTACGCCAGCAGACTCAGTGCAAGATATGTTTGGACAAAGAGGTGTCAGTAGTATTTCTTCCTTGTGGCCATTACGCCAGTTGTCCTGACTGTTCCTTTGCGCTTAAAACATGTCCTGTGTGTCGGGAACTAATCAAAGGAGTGGTACGAGCCTTCTTGCGTTGCGTATGATGATGATGATGATGATACGGATGATACGAGTATTAGATATATATAGGGGGGGGGGGTGTTTACAATTGACTAGACGTGTTTATATCGTCCTACATGCTACATGCTAGTAACGTGATACTATTGTGATATCTGTACATACCTATGGATACGTCTGGTTTAGAAAAGCTAGCCGCAGGTGCTGAACTGAAGCGCTTAGAAGTAGAACGCGACAGAAGAAAGGAAAATCGTCGCCACGCTGCCGAGCTGAAGCGATTAGAGCGTTTAGAAGCAGAAAAAAAAGCAGAAAGACAAGAGCAAGAGAGACGGATACAGGAAACGCGTAAACAAGCGCAGCACTTTATGTTGTTGCAAATGCACCTAAAATGTAATATACCAAACTTTCTCGAGTGATAATGGCTGTAGAGTATGGATCCGATGTCATTTTTGATTGGGATAATACGTTGAAGAATACGACTCCACCGATATTGGTGAATCATGATGTCCTGGAGAAACTGACATCGACGAACAATTGTCGATTGTTTATCTTGGCGACTCTTAGCAACAGCAAAATGGGAATCGAGACTTTAAAGATTGAGGTTGAAGGTCTGGGCTTGAAAGACTTTTTCGTTAGTGATGATGATGATATTATCAAACTCCAAACGACATCTTATGGATCCTTTTGGCGGTGGGGGAATTGTATAACTTGTGGATACATTCCTAAAGTGGGCGTCTATGTGCATTGTTGTTGCATGGATCAAGATACAATTCCTTCCGTGTACTTTTTTGATAGCGAATATAGTAATATCAAATGTTTCAAGATGAATCTACCACAAAGTCATTGTTTTCATGTTGTGTAGTGGTAGTCCTTTTTTTTTTTAAAACTCGCTTAAAGTACTTTTTGAGTTTACGGAGAAGGTTAACGCATCGCACGTATCATCATAATATGCTATATAACTGTGGTGAGAGAGGGAGGTATGATAGTCTAACAATGGGGTCTCCATCAGATGGTCTCGGTTTCCTAGTCGTCGTTCATCTTGCACTGGTTACCGTATGTGTGCTCATACGCTGGTGGTATGAGTTTTGATGGTCTCTTCTTCATGCTGTTATCAGCTTGCTGTGATCAACACGTCGTTCTTTTGGTTGTTAGCAGCACACTCTTTTTCATGGTGTTAACGGCTTGTCTTTACTGTCGATGTCATCAGAGACACGCATCATCATCATATACTATATAACTGGGCTAGGGACACTACTAGGGACACTACTACACAATGGCCATCCCAGACTAGCAGCGCTGTGAGCAGCACGTCGTTCTTTTTTGCTGTTACCTGTTAGCAGCAGCAACACTCCTTCATGCTGTTAGCAGCACTCTTACATTTCATGCTGTTAGCAGCAGCATTTCGTTCGTTACTGTCATTCGTTGACACTTCTGTAGCCATATTCTGGGTCATTTGCTGTATCGTCTATTGCTGTCGTTCATCGGCTATGACACTGATCAAAGTCTTATGAGATTTTGGTTATCCTCCTGATACCAGTTGTATCACATTCACAACACAGTGACAAGTATGTCCAATATCACCTTTCGGGTGGTGTCCTTCTTTGGATTGACTCTTTGTCAACCACAACAGTTACAGGAGTTTGTACTGGTGTAGCAATGATCAGTGGATCATTCTTCATCACTCTCGTCGCGGACATTGTGTTGTCCATTTCTAAGGTATTTTTCATCTTTAGTGGGCTCGTATGTACTTATCTAACTTGGGCCCACTCAATCGTCGATGTGCGTAGCACAACTTGCTAATTCATTGCAATGTGGCTGTTAGTCACCTTCTTCCTGTAGCTTACGTGCTACAACGTCGTTGTCGCATCATCATAATCAGAATCATTATTTCTTTCTGTGGCGTTGATGTCACCGTGAACAAAATCTTCTCTTGTTCCTCGATGAATGATTTCAGCTTCTGACATTCCTTCATCAAGGGGACGATCGTCGTCTTATTACTGGCAAAGTTTACAACAACACTGTTACAAGTTGGGAAACAATGTTGTTCACTCTCCTCCCTGTTATGGGAAATGTTCTAAGTTGTTGATTGCATGAATGAATCCTCGTTATATGCGTATGATATCATGTATATCCTAGGTCTTCAGTCTATCGTATCATACCCCCCCTCTTTTTTTTTGGGTATGATCCTTCGATAGCATCATTTTATAGTTGTATCATCATTTATCATAATATAATATGTTCACACATCCAGTCTTATCTAATGTATCAACATGGCTCTTAGCATCCGTGAATGTTTCTACTGTTTTGCCCTGATCAAATACGAGGGGATTCCTCACGGATGTCCTTGTATACAAGGAGGGACTGGACAGATTAAAACGTGTGAAGAACAAAGAATACACTACCAAAAATATCTTCAAAATCCTAAAGCATTCAAGATTCATAAAGCTGAACACATAGCCACGTATTGTCTGTACTGTAAAGGTGTTGTAAGATATCAAAATGACGCTCATGATTGTCCAGCTCGTCCTCATGGAAAAACCAAACCCGAAAGATATAGGATTCGATGTTGCCAAGAACCTATATCCGTAGAGTTAAAATGGTATCGAGATTTTTATGAGAACAATCCATTTTTATTCCGTTATCACGAGTTCCGACAGTAAGGAACCGCTGATACGAGAACCCACAAGTCTTTCTCTTTTTTTATCCGTATTGGATAACACTGCCGTTAGGTTGCTGTTAAGTGATCTATGTCTTTCTCCTTCGGCTCTTTGGCTTGAGCGGCAATTGTTCGGTCCTTCTCTGTGACGATCTTGTCTTTCTCCTTCGGCTCTTTGGCTTGAGCGGCAATTGTTTGGTCTTTCTCTGTGACGATCTTGTCTTTCTCCTTCGGCTCTTTGGCTTGAGTGGCAATTGTTTGGTCTTTCTCTGTGACGATCTTGTATGGAAATATGTTCAAAGCTTTGACAAAGATTTCGCTCTTGTTTTTGAGTGTGTTGCAAGCTAGTGTTCCTCGTATTCATTCGTGTCTGTATGACATTACTATCCATTTTAGGGTGGTATTGATAAGCATCTTACGATGTCTTATCATCTTTTCTCTCTTTTTTTTTAAAATGCGCTCAACTGATTTTTTGAGTTTACGGAATATGGCGTGAGTGCATAATACATGAAAGTGATGGCTACATCTAAGGTGACTCGACTGTTCCTTTGTCAAGTCCCTACTATCTATATGTCTTTGGGATCCTATCTTAACTCTGAAAAAATTTTTTCAGATTTTTACCAAATGTAGGGACTTGTAATGTTTTCAGATTTAGTACCAATGTAGGAACTTTTACTTTTTTTTTTGGTTAGATCTTATACATTTGAGATTACGGAAATTTGATAATGTAGAGACTTGTAAATTTTTTCAGAGCAATGTAGGGACTTGTAAATTTTTCACCAATGTAGAGACTTGTACCTTTTTTTTGGTTAGATCTTATAAATTTGAGATTACGGAGATCTACCAGTGTGAGGACGACTTGTAAAATTTTTTCAGACCAATGTAGGGACTTGTAATTTTTTTCAGAGTTAGCAATGTAGGAACTTGTAAATTTTTTTGGTTACAAGTGCTACCATCGATTTTTACACGCCATGTTCTAATTCCGTAAACTCAAGAAATCAGCTGAGCGAATTTAAAAAAAAAAAGATTTAAACCAATACCACCACCACCCACATTGCTGCATTGCTATTAAGCAGCAGCAGGAAAGACTTATTATTCGTGTTGATAATTGTCGATGAACTCTGCCAATCTTGTATGTCCATTTTCTCTTGCTATATCAGCCGCTGTCTTACCATCATTATTCTTCAAGTCCTTATTGGCCCCAGCCATTAGGAAAACTTTACAAATAGCAATTCTTTTATCTTCTTCAGATTTGTTGCATGTACATGGAAACAACTCTGCAAGTTCATCTGATTCTTTCTTAGTCTTTAAAATTCTCAATGCGTTTCTAAGAGCAATCTCTTGTGATACTTCTTGAGCTTGGTTCTTTTGTTCTGCCATCGTGATTGTTGTTATGTTAGCTCCACTCCTATATATATGATTGTTGTTATGTTAGCTCCACTCCTATATATATACCCCATCATTATCTATTATGTCATCTATTACATAATATTTTTAACGGTGGTTTCGTCATCGTACCCGAGCCGCAATCAGACAGCGTAGTACCGAGACATTCGTTCACGTCTACGCAGACGGAATTGAAAAAAAAAATTACAAGTCCAAGTCTCCCTACTGAAAAAAATTACAAGTCCAAACTAACTCTGAAAAAAATTACAAGTCCAAACTAACTCTAAAAAAAATTACAAGTCCAGACTCACTACTAACCCTGAAAAAAAAGTACAAGTCCAAAGTCCCTAGTCAGCAAAAATTACAAGTCCAAAGTCCCTAGCTAACCCCTAGTTCAAGTCCCGACTCTCTCTCCCCCGTGCTACCTGAAAAATTACAAGTCCAATCTCCGTAATCTCAAATCTGACTTTGAACTTAGAAAAAAAATTGGCGTAGTAACCACAAGACAATTCTTGGAGGTTACCACGCCAACTTATGTTTTTGATAGTAGTAAGAGACAATAGTAGAAGAAAAAGAAGGGAATTGGAACCGGGATCTTTTCATTTGGTTTTTTGCATGTATATCGTATCGAGCATAAGCTCCCGCGTAGCCGCTAGGCAGATTCAATCAGAATTGGTACTAGCTGGGTGTATGATTTTTGTGAATGCTAATACTACTATACATAATATACATAGTTTATAACCACTCGACACTTTTTGTAGAATATTAAGCATTTTTGTAGAATATTGAGCAAAATGTACTAGATTATATATCGATATGTATACACATTTATCGTAGTATTAAACAAAAGCATGATTGTTAATACTACTATACATGTATTATCGATGTGTATACATGTTTATAGTATTATAATAAACCACTCGACAATTTTTGTAGAATATTGAGCATTTTTGTAGGATATTGAATCAAGATCTGCTAGAATATATATATGTGTATACACATTTATCGTAGTATCAAACTCTCCCGCGTAGCCGCAAGGCAGATTCAATCAGATTTGGTACTAGCTGGGTGTATGATTTTTGTGATTGCTGATATTACTATACATATATACATAATGTATAAACCACTCAACACTTTTTGTAGAATATTGAGCAAAATCTGCTAGATTATATACTAAATGTGTATACATATCTATCGTTTATAATAATGTGTATACATATATCGATCGACATGTATAATATGGAGCAAAAGATGCTAAAATGTGTTATCGATGTGTACACATTTATCGTATTATATCAATGGACCATAAGCTCCCGCGTAGCCGCTGGGCAGATTCAATAAATCTGGTACTAGCTAGGATGTACTATAAACCACTCGACATATTTTGTAGTATATTGAGCAGTTTTATCTTCTAGATCATATGTGAGAGAAAAGAAAGAGAGAGCTGACAGGTTTGCGTATAACACCCCATCATTATTTTGGTACACCATGTCACCATGGTCATCCAAAATTCAGGGTATCAATGCCACCAACACGAGCAATTGGCTACATCGAACACTGTGTATCATTTAAGTCACGGGGATCATTCCCACAATGGGGGAAAACTTCACGATCATGTCGGGGACGCAATCCTTCATGTTTTCTGCCCCGTTCGCAGAAAGAAGGGAAAGCCGCCCTAGATCGCTACGACTATATGATAAAACATGTGTTGTCCAGGTTAGTCACCTCTCTCTCTGTCTCTCACTTACCTCTCTTAGTTAGATTAATACTAATCACTTACCTCTCCTAGTTAGATAAACACTTACCTCTCCTAGTGTAGATTAATACTAAAAAAGGGTAATACATACATGTGTATACACATTTATCGTATTACCATCGTTTAATGAGATACTAAAAAGTGTATACATATATATAGGTGTATACACGTTTATCGTATTACCATCGTTTTTTGTAGAATATTGAGCAAAAGATGCTAGATTATATATACATGTGTATACACGTTTATCGTATTACCATCGTTTTTGTAGAATATTGAGCAATATATATACATGTGTATACACGTTTATCGTATTATCATCGGTTTATGTAGAATATCGAGCAGTTTTTGTAGAATATTGTGCAAAAAATGTTAGTTATATACATATATTACACGTTTATCGTATTATCAAGCAAAAGCTCCCGCGTAGCCGCTAGGCAGTACCAAAAAAACGTGATCCTATATAAATGTATTATACATTATCGTTTGTTAAACATGGTACATGGTGGTTTAATGGTCAATAGCTCCCGCGTAGCCGCTAGGCAGTACCAAAAAATCGCATTCCTATATATTGTATTATACATTATCGTTTGAAACAACAGGGTCAAAAGCTCCCGCGTAGCCGCTAGGCAGTACCAAAAAAAGCGCGTTCCTATATAATGTGTATACATTTATCGCGTGAAACAACAGGGTGGTGAGCCATAAGCTCCCGCGTAGCCGCTAGGCAGTGCAACCAAAATGTACTAGCCGGAACCTACGGAAATCCTAGGTCGAAATGATACGTACTACTGCGTATACAGATCTAGCGTTTTGATCGCGTAGGATGAGCAAAAGCTACCGCGTAGCCGCTAGGCAGAGCGACCAAAAATGTGGTAGCTGGAATGTAGGTTACCCCGACAATAAACCACCTATTGTAATCGAAAAATCTGCCTAGTTTTGAAAAGTTGTGAAACAAAAATGTCAAGAATCGACATAAAAAATGCAACGAAAAACTTAGCCAAAAAAATGAGCAAAAGTGAAGACATATGACGATCTCGACTTTTTAGGATGATATATAATCAAGAATCTGGTTTACTAGATTTCACAATCGAAACTGTATACCAATCAAAGCAGAACAGGATGTGGCATAGATTGGTGTTAATCCCGCCTGAGGGTTAGTCAGGTCTTACCGGCACCAAAATGATCCACTGTTCTTCAGATTGGGCATCTAGTAAAAAGATTCTCGAAACGATATCAAACCTTGCGAGAGAGAGACAAGTTATCGAGAATAGGTAAGAAAAAGGACAAGTTATCGAGAATAGGTAAGAAAAAGGACAAGTTATCGAGAATAGGTAAGAAAAAGGACAAGTATCGAGAATAGGTAAGAAAAAGGACAAGTTATCGAGAATAGGTTAGAAAAAGGACAAGTATCGAGAATAGGTAAGATAAAGCGACAGAGCATAAGCTAAGAAAAAATGACAGAGTTATAGTGTGACAGTGCAAAAAAATCGAGCAGAAGCTCCCGCGGCAACCGGAATGCACTGTGCTGGGTCCTGAAATCGCGGCTTTATATATAGTATGTTTTAGATTCAAGAGTCTGATGTTACTGTTTTCTGATTGGTCGAGAGGTCAACCCACGCATCTAAACTCGTCTCTGATTGGTCGAGCTTTCCGCCTACGCACATTCCTGAGTGATAACGGTCTCTGATTGGTCAGTATGGTGTATCAACATAATGCTGAAAGTGGGTAACGGTCTCTGATTGGTCGGTATGAGAGTATCATCACATTGTACTGTATCATCATCATAATGCTGATGTTGCGATTGCAACAAAAAAAATCTCCTCGGCGGGGGATCGAACCCCGGTCTCCCGCGTGACAGGCGGAGATACTTACCACTATACTACCGAGGACACGACTATAATGGCTTCACATATTGTAGATATACAAGTGCTTATGTAACTGTGCTGCTCAATAGATGGTCTCGCGTTAATATCATCATGTCGTGTGTGTCATCAGAAACATGAAAACGTCCAGAATATTAGACAAAGTATACCTCAATCATGAATAGCGTATAGCTATGAAGACCATCAAGTTGTTAGCTCTTCAAAAGCTTGATCATGCTACTGATAAGACGTCGTGTAATGCAGAAAAACTTATAAAAGCCGCATTAGTTAGCTTAGTGAGCAAAGAAGAAGTATTCGCTGATTGGATAGTAAACATGCCAGATACATCATTTCCGATAATAGTCGACCAAGTAGTGGATTTAATCTGCGATATCGATCGTCAGTTGTTAGAAAGATCGTCTTATACGTATCATAAAGGTCTTCCAGAAGAAGAATTACGAATCATAGTGGTGAATTATCACGATTATCTAGCGTCTCAAATGTGATGATACATTTTTGACAATTTATATATATATACGACTGTATGTGTGCGTTATACGTTCATTATGTTTCGGCTCACGACTGATCCAGCTATCCCCGAAAGCACGTTGCCAACTCGTGGTTCGCCCGAGTCGGCTGGCTGGGATCTATATTCTCCGATATCGACGACCATAGAGCCACATTCGACTCTCAAACTAGATACGGGTATTCGATGTGTAGAGTTACCAGATCATACGTATGCTAGAATTGCATCTAGATCGGGATTAGCTAGCAGACACAGCATCCAAGTCTTAGCCGGTGTGGTAGATCGAGATTACAAAGGAAATATTAGTGTCCTGTTGCACAATTTTGGCGCACAGGCTTATGATATTGAACGAGGTGATAGAATTGCTCAGTTCATATTAGAGACATACGATGATACTGAATATGTTGTTGTTGTAGACAACAAAGATGAATCAAGTAGTACCAGAGGATCGGCTGGATTTGGATCTACTGGAAGATAACCTGACGATGTTACGAGTAGTATGTACACCAGACCATGTCGATATATACACGTCTTCTTCTTCTTCTCAATCTAACGAGTACGAGTTATTACTAAACGGATCAGAACTAACCGTAGCTGTAGACTTAAGCTTTGCATTTGTTCGCAATCCAGAATTGAAAGATCATATACCTATGGAAAATCTGGAGATTGCTGTAACGGATAAAAAAACGAAAGATTGGATAAATACTATTAAGGAATATGTAATTCTCAACAATTTTGATCCTCAGGCTTATGATATTGATGATGATGAGTTCCATTGTGATTGTGGTTGCGAAAACGACGAAGACGTTCTGATAGACATAGATACCTATCGTCCAATAACACCACCAGATACTCCTCCTTCTAATCATGGTGAGGATTAAGCGTATATGTCCTCAAAAATGTTATACATGCCGCTATTGTCGGATGTATATCTCAACTTCATATCAATGGACTTTAAAGCATTCTATGAGATGTAGGATGAAGCAGAAAAAACAGCAAAAGAAGACGATGGATGTACGTCTCACTGGTTAGAGTGTGTTTTTTTTTAAAACTTGTACATTTCCATTTGTGAGTTTACGGAGTGTTGTTGTACGAGTGTTGTTGCATGCCTGTGATGGTTTTTTTTAAAATGTATATATTTTCATTTTTGAGTTAACGGAATAAACCACTGACTTTTTTTGTGAGTGCTGCGTAGGTTTGGACTTGGACTCTGTGTCTAAATTACAAACCACCACATACACACACCACACTAACCAAATTCCGTAATCACAGATTTTTGTTTACCTACGTTTTAAAAAAAAAAATATGTACACATCACTGCAGCAGCAGATCAAAAGACTTTTCTATGGATTTTCTTTTCCCATTTATTCGATATTAATACGTATTTATGGGTAAACAGACTCATGTATAATTCCAGCGTTACATCTGGATAAACGGTCTTTATCATTTCAAACGCATTGAGGATCCAGCTATTACGATTTTCGTCGAATTCACAGTGATCATATATCAAGTCCACAATAGGTATAGTCCTATGATATGTCGTACGGTAATACTCATTTGAATGTGATCCGCCAAACGTGCTAAGAATCTCTGGTATGTCTTTATCGGGTATCCAAGGTAAGTCATCTCTGTCTTCGTCCATCTTCATGACGATATCATTTTCATGTTTCTTTTTACGATCATTATTATAGAGAGCCATAATGAGACAGTTAACATATGTTAGTCTACCCTTTTATAGACAGTATGATGTAATTATGATGTATATCATTAGTACCTATCTCAACCACCATTTTGGGGGGAGAATAGAGCTAGTATGCTAGTAGTAGTTGATGAATATTCCGTAAACGCAAATCTGTAGAAGCCAAAGTTTTAAAAAAAAAATGCAATCACTCAAACAAACAAAAAAAATCTGGGTAGTGTGAACCCCATGTTATAAAGCAGCATTGATATAAGGTATCAAGCTTATGAGCTTAATCCAGTCATCTTTAGACAGATTCAATCCTTTGATACTTGCTTTTTCATTAATGAAGTGTCGAATGTCAATGATGGTAGCATTATTACATACGCTTATACGTATAATATCGTTGTGCAGAGGAAATTGATATGGACATCTAGTATTGTTATACTCGTACATGGATAAAGCAGTTGCCGTGATATGACTGCTGATGTCAGACGAGACAGTACCATTCATCAACGAAGATACCATTTGTTGGATATCATCGGTATTGTGATCTATTACTGGTACGTTAGGATGGTAAAAGATCAAATAGGCGATACAGAGTAGCAATGCTACGATCAAGGCTATCAGTAATGCAGCCAGATCCTTAGACATTTTGATCTTTTTCAGATCAGCGTCATGTTGTTGTTGCCGCTGCTGTTCCATATAATCATTATGTATTTTCTCCAGCATCATCGTATCTTCTTCCGGAATCCTCATCATCATCGGGTCTTCGTCAGTATCATGTTGTTGTTGTTGTTGTTGTGGTTCTTCTTTCATGACGCCTGTTATGAGAGTTTCCTCAGCACCAGCAGGCATCACTGTATCATGTTGTTGTGGTGGTTGTGGTGGTTGTGGTGGTTGTTGTGGTGGTTGTTCTTTCATGACGACTGTTGGTATGAGAGCTTCGTCAGCACCAGCAGGTGTATCATGCATGTTGTATGATGATGACTGATGACTGTTGTTGTGATATCTGTCCGACAGTTGTGAGATATATATACATATTGATGATGATACCCATCATGATGATGATATCACACGATTAGAGCGTTTTTCAGTTTTTTGTAAGCAGAATCTAAATGTGTGTTACAAGCATCACATTTGGATTTCATGATACATTGACACAAATAAAAGTCAGTAATCATAGCTGGTTTTTTTGGCATATAGGTAAATACACCATGTTCACAGAGAAACGAGTCACGAGCACCGCAGATCAGGAATTTGCCTGTCGTCATCAGTTTCACAAATTTGATTTGGAAACCACACTTAGTAACCGAATTGAACATGCGTTTCGGAAATCTTGGTTGATGTACAGTGGTAGTTGTCTCAACAACGAATTGGTGTGTAGCAGGAGGACAATCTGTCTGTGTAGCACCATCTGAAGGACCACAAGACTCTGTACGACCAAAAATGTTCTCGTTGACTCTGCGTCGTGGTGAGGCATCAACAACAATGCTGCCGCTGCGTCGTGAGGCATGATATGTCGGTTCCTTCATGGGAGGAGGAGGAGGTCTAACGACCGGTTCAACGAAACGAATGTTGGTACCCGCTGAGATATATTGTTGACTGGCGTAGATGTATTGATCGCTTTCAATGTTAATGTTTATCGTTGACATATCGAAGCGATTGGTGCTGACGTATCCTATGGGTGTGTCAACTATCCTGATTTCTTTGTTAGTGCTATCGGTACCAGCCAGTTTCACGAAACATCCTGGGTCGACACTCATATTCACTAGATAGTCGGAGTTGTGGTCAAGCATTCTGAATCGCAGTCTTACTGGACACACATTGACCAACACTATTCTCATCGGTGTCGAAAACTGGTCGAGTACGTTGCAGACCATGGTTATGATCGTTGTTGGCTCGGATTTACACAGCATCTCTTTGTTCATTTCTTCATCGATGGTCAGCTTTTGCACACGGTCATCGCATGGCACGAAGAGCATCAGTCCCAGTGTGATCAACTTCGAGCCGAGTACATTGGATTGATAGATACCGACACCGGTATAGTTGGATGTGCATGTCGTTGTTGTTTTATCATCCTCCTTTTTGACATTATCGATGAAGCCGAAGGCCTCGAGATGTTTTGTCGGTTCGACGTAGCAGTTGTCATCGGTAGCAAATGTCGTCATTGTTGTTATATGTGTTAGCTGTTGTATGTGTTAGTGACAGCAGACATATGATGGGAAGCATTAGCATCCCCTATCTTTTATAATGAAAAAATGATGACGATACTATAATATTATGTCCGTAAACTCGGATTTATAGATGAACACATTTTAAAAAAAGTCATGATGAACCTACCACTATTGTTATTACCGTTACTGATATCATGTATCAAGATGGATGAAGATGATGATCTATACAGAAGAATTAGAATCATCAACTCCATGAGATGTATGACTGAAACTACCATAAATCCTTCGGGTACCTACGTTTTGTACAATATAAGACATGGAATACTAAACGTAGATTTTACTACATCTTGGTATCCATATGACTTGTATACATTGACCAATCGTACAAATCGTATAACTAGCAGAATAAGATTTTATACGACTAGAGCATATTTAGATAATAACATACCGTTATTCTATGCTAACTTAGATAAAAGAAATCAATGTTAACAAATGCATGAACACAACACAATTGGAGATATATATGTATAGTTGTTGAACATACCATAAATATGGGAACAAAAAGTTGTTGATTTATTAGCAATCAAGACAACCATCATCATTCCCCTATATTTATGTATGTATTTCATCAAAAAGAGAGTCACAATCTTTATTATAACATACACATCATCAAAACCACGAATATACATCGTCTTTCTTACTACTACTACTATTACTATTCTCATCGAATAATTTACGCTTTACTACAGAATCAATTGTATCATTATACGATGATTGCTGAGACGATTTTACTGGAGCATTAGTAGATGCTTGTGGTACAGAT
>JAOWAY010388730.1:0-14933 GCA_028565895.1 Goniobranchus geometricus | reverse complement strand
AATTTTGGTTGTTTGGACTTTTTCAGCTTCTTTAGTTTTATTTCTATTCTGCACACTACTGGCACATGATCACTGTCTAAAAAACTGGAAAATAAGATTTTTGGAGGGGAAAAAAAGTGTGGGGGCGGGGTATGTGGAGGGGATGGATTAAAAAAAAAAAAATTGTTATCATCCAATAACATTACTGCATGCCATTTAAGTTTTCTCATGTCTCTCTTCTAGAGATTTTTCACAGTGTTGAATATCCCCAGTTTGAATTTCTTTTTATCAAGTTTGAATCCTGTTCATAGTTTTGTTATGATAATAATGTAATAGTTATTTAATAGTACATATAATGAATTTAACCAAGCACCTTATGTTGAAAAGACTCAGTGTTCTGAGTTCTACGACACTACCATCTAAAAAATTCTTTTCTATTTCAGCAAAAAAATTCCATTCATCAATCTGTTGTACCGGTACTGGTTTCATAATCTAAATATAATAATTTTCATGCAAATACAACTCAGCCTCACTACATTTCCATTCATCATCTTAAAAGACCCCAACAAATTCACATTTTTTTAGCTTTGAGGCCTTTCTTTTTTTTCTTTGTTTTTTTTTAATTCAAAGGTCACACTGGATCAAAAACATAATTTTGACATGTGATGTGACAAGGATATGCAAATAAATAAGTGTGTAAATCCTGAAATAAACAAAATCTAGGTGTTAGATTTATACCAGAGCATTTTCTCTCTATGGTACACTAAAATAAAAACACCACCCAAGAACAAACTAATGTATCAATACATGTATATAGATCCAAGATGTAGGTCTAAATCATCAATGTAGACTAGAGTTTGATCTGTCTCTCTCTCTCTGTCTCCCCCCACTCTCTCTTTCTCTCTCTCTCTCTCTCTCCCTCCCTCCCCTCTCTCTGTGTGCTGCTTAGCCTATGGTGTTTGAACATACAGTATATCTGCTTATATTGACATACTTTGGAAAGTGGATATGATGTCAGTATATATATATAAAAGAGCAAAGCTAAAGAGAGAAAAAAACAAAACAATGGGAGATCAATGCTAAAGAAAGTGGAGGAAGGTGGGGGTGTGGGGGTGTCAATCCCATGAGAAGAGGACATGTATGTGAGGCACTGTAGGCCTACTGTATGGTCTAATGTATAGATCTAGAACTGAGCCAATATGCGCACAGTTGAGTTGGTCAACTGTTAGCATTGAAAAGTTGACATCTTTTCCCATTAATGTTTGTTGATACACATTGAAAGAATGTCGATGAAGCAGTAGGAGAAGAAAAGTCAATATAAAAGAAGTTGTTAAGTAAAGAAATTGGAGGAAAAATCCCGGTATTGGAAAACATGTCGATAAGTGAAAATGTCCAAAAAGAGGAGATGCCGATATATAAGTGGTACAGTATATAAATTTATGTACACTACAGTAGTAGTATTATAATTTTTGATGAAATTGGAGGGAGGCAGGGGGAGGTACAAAAATGTTTTTGTATCTGGTCAACTAGTGTTGCATGAAATATAAATGTTTGGTATACATCACAGTGAAAAGGAGAGATTTAGAAGGGTACTTGTAAAGTCATTTTCATTCTGGACATAATGTGTATGGTGTTTGGATCTGAAATGTGGTAGTTATGGTAGCATAAGTAAAAGTGTTGCACTTATACATCCTTTACACACATCACAGTACCGGATAATGATAACAGGAAGAAGCAGTTGAATAGGGATTGATGAACGATTTAGACAGCTGGAAATGAAGATCCAATACTGGGCTTAACATCATTGTAGTATTTCTGGATCAAGAGTCTGGTGCTGGTAGTACAATGTTGTAGAAATATACAACTTTGAGACATTTAGAGACAAAGGCTTACTGTCCATGATTTACTCAAGGCACTGACACACTTCACTATGTCAAGTCCAATTTCAGTTTTCCTTTTAATCAAAAGGTGATTACAATTGATCCATTTTTCTGTGAGTTTTTGGTAATATTTGTAACTGTAGGGAATTGCCTGTATGTTAAAAATGGTCTTGTACAGTAATAAATATATGATATCATGCCTGTTGAATGAATGGATAAATGAATCATTAATGACTGAGTGATACATGTTGACAAGGGCGTCTTGAAATTGCTCAAGAATGAATGAAAAAAAAGGAGATGTGCAATTGACTGTTTTCCAGTGCCAGGCAAGAAGTACTGGCAGTTGGTGTAAAAGAATGTGGACTACAGCAAGAGTTCTCAAGTGTAAATTGCTTGGAAAATCTGTACTATGGATGGTCTTGATCAAGACATTCAAATTCAAAATTTGCATTGCATGTTTTTCGTTTTTTAATAAATAGTACATGTTGCAGTGTTAGTGCATGGTGGTCGGGAGCAAGGTTAGGTGTACACTTTGGTATTGGTAGAGGAAAATTTGACCGGCGCTGTTCCTTTGTGTGTTGGTAGGATGTAGCTCCTAACCTCATCGCCCATCCTTCTGCCTTCAGCCACACACTCCGTGTAGTTCTAAATTACAAGTTTGCAGACTGTTTTTACTTGATTTAACCTATTAAAATTATTTTTTTTTAGTTTTCAGTAAAAGGAAATACTGTTCTGCCATCTTTTTAAGAATTATTGTCCAATTGTGTGATAAAAGAGAAAGTGAGAGAGAGAGAGAGAGAGAAAGAGAGAGAGAGAGAGAGAGAGAGAGAGAGAGCGAGTGCTTCATATGTGCATGTTATTCTTCCTTAAGGCTTTCTTGTGAAACAATTACACAAATAACTGTCTTGAGGGGACAAGTGTGCATTCAATTTTTCTTAATTTAAATTGTGCGATATTTTTGATGTTAAAATTCTACGTCTGGGGCTTTCCTCTTCCCCATTACACATCTTTCTCAATCCTTGTTTGCCCTATAGGTTTTGCCACTTGATTAGCATCTACATTCTAAATGCAGAGACATAAAGAATCCTGGGAATAAAAACAGTGCACATCTGATTAATATATCGACTTATATGGTTCCATCCTACACTGGCAGGGATAGCTCTTAGTCCTATTCTCCTTGCAATATGTTCAGACTAACCATTGATGATAGGGTTAGAGTTAGACAGAGCACTCATTGCTCTTGCTTGTTTCAACGAAAGGAACAAGCTTGGTCAGTGTCTAAGACATACACTGTCCTGGCTTCATTCCACTCCCGCTGAGCTCCTTTTTTCTAGGATACAGCAGATGTACATCTCTACTCTCACCTCTTCTCCCCCTTCCTGTCTGATGATACATGTACTCCCTTACAAGCCACGCAGCACAAGAGTGGCAAACAAAAGGACAGACTTGCTGCCCATAGCCATCTTCTTCTGCTGTAGAACATTCAACTAGTTAGCCTACAGCAGGAGGCATTAGTTTTATTGTATTGACAAGCGTCATTTTTGAGAGAAAAGGAGGGGCGGAAGGGTTTTCTCTTCGTGTGCACTAACTTGAGGCTGTTTAGCCGAGCTATTTTATTGACAAGTCGATACATGAAATTTAAGAGTGAAAGGGTGTCACTGTACAGGAATAAATTTGTCATGGTCAACAGGAGTGGGGCGATGGGGAGACCCTGTAAATAATATCGATATAAAAGTCGAAATGTCGATGTCAATATAAGAGGCACGCACTATAGTAACTTATTTCTCCAGTGGTCACTCAGATTCAGATGATTCTTCTTTCTGAATTCTTTTCTTCAAATTCTTATTCTCTCGAGTCCTCTAACTCAAGACTTTACATTTTCATACTGTATGAACATATCATGTCCTGCGCAACTTTACATCCTAGACATCACAGTGTCCTCTGACAAGACCGGAAGAGCATGGATGGTGTCAGTGAGCATCAGTTTCAGTCACAATACTGATAAAACCATGACAAACTGCCCGTTTGGATCAGTACAGTATCTGTAATAAGGATCCATGTGTGTGTTGGTGTGTTGTTGGTTTTGACAGAGGACTACACATACTCACACTTTAGTCATCTTTCTGCATACTTCATATTTTCTCTCAACTGTGTTCATAATTGCCAATGTCTTCATATTGTAGGTATGTTACACAGATTTGGATAATGTGTTAATGTTTTATAGTACATGTATGCATTGCATGTTTCTAGTTCTTGTTTTTGGTCTAGATCATCTTGATTTCTGCAATTGTTGGGTAAATTTAAGCTATACTTAGTTGACATTTTGAAATTGCACCAGACCACCATGCACTTGTGGATAGAGATGTAATAGTATTAGTAATGACAAAAAAGCAGTCAGACCAGGGCAGCATGACTTGGCTGAAGTGTGCACTTGTTTGATGATTATTATCAGGGCATTGTTTATCATTGTGATTGCCTTATAGAGAACATGAACATTAAAAAGCATAAATTCAATCAACTTTATTTGGTCATGTGCATATCATTTTAAGATTCTTGTGATTTAAATATGCCTGATGGTATGTTTGCACAAAATGTGACATCTTATTGGCCCAATACATGCCTCTCCCTAGCAGCCACCATGGACTTGTAAAGAATGGTCATTCTTCTTTGTGCTATCATTGTGGACAAGTTAAGTACGTCCTTATCCTGACCATAAATATTAAATGAGGTACAAAAGCTAGAAAATTGAAATTTATTGATCATGATGCTATTTTAATTAAGCATCTGACCGACTGTCACACTTCAGGCATGTCATCTTTCTTTTACCATCAAAAGTTATATGGTATAGTATAAGGACTTCAAATGACTCTCGGACTAATGCACTCGTGACTTTGGTACTGTTGAAATGCTCTGTGAAAAAATCTATGTGTGTCAATCATCTTTTTTTTCTTAAATATGCATGGGTGCATTTTTTTCTCAAGAAAAGCAAGCCTATTTAAGAAGATTGTTATGGACTTACTTGAGACTTCAGGAATGAAAAAGAAGGCTAGCTTTAAAAGTTTAATAAAAGTAAATCTTTAATCATTATGAAAAGTTAGTGAGATAATGCTGACTTCATTAGAGGTATAGGTTGATTTATTTTGCATCTTGCATTATGGAAATTGTTGCCACAACATATGAAATTTTATATTTATTGAAACATGAACATGTACATAATTTCCAAGAGTCTATAAGATGATATTGTAAAATGATGAAAATTAAAGAACAATCTCACCAATTTTGTAGAATGCAAAGCATTTCAGTTTGCACAAATTTCAAATGTATAGCACTTGGGTTGTTTTGCTGTTAAAAGATACTTTTATCATATTAGTTTTTGCTGTTTTGTTATGAAAAGAGATGGCTGTGACAGATAATCAATTTTTTTTTTACATTGTAATTTTAATAATGTTAAAATATGCATTAACCAACAATGTTGTATTCATAGTATAATGTAAAATATAGGACTGAGTAGTAAAGATCTCCTCCTGCCACACTTTCCTATGTCTCTCCTTTCGAAGAGCTGAAAAAAAGATAAAAGCACTATGTGTAATAGTATTAATAGAGATCAAATCATGGAGTTGACAATTTGCTGTCATAAGACCTATATTTCTTTATTCAGATTGTATTTGGCCTTTTGTTTGAAACTTACATTATAAAATGGTGTTTTGATTTCTATTAAAAGCATCTGATACACATACATGGATCAGTGTCATACTTTATGAACTTGCGTCTTGAAACCACAGTACATGAACCTACCATGTTAAAAAATTTTGCAAATCCGACTGCAGCCATCACATTCCCTTGTCCTGTCACCAAGGTTCCTTCCAAACCCCCTATCCTACTTTGCACCCTCTTTGTGGACACATGAAACCATGCAGTTTTTTTTAGAAAACAAATGCAGTGATTGTCCAATATTATTAATCAGTGAATTAGTGGTTTGTATAAAATTATTATCATTCAACGATTTCCCTTTTTTAAAAAGTGTTTGGTATTTAATCAAATTTATTTCCTCTATTTCATTTCATTTTGAAATAAAACCTATGCATTTTGAAAAAAAAAAGACTTCAAGTACAGTATAATCCCACCATTCAATTAACAGGAACTGTTGGTGTGACGAGAGATTTTCAAATCCTAGGTTTTTCTGTATTTGGGCCCTGCAATTTATTTTGCAAATTATGACAACTCAAATCAGTGTGCCCTGGTAGTAATGCAAACAAATCTTTGTGAAACTCAATATGACGGTTTTAATGATGTTCCCCCCTGTGGTTATTTTTGACCTAGCCTAGCATTGATGGACCCAATGTTTTGTAACATTACGGTACGCACAGTTACACAGTAGGCCTACCCGTCTGTCTTTGTCCCTTATTTAGGCCTACATACCATGTGATACTAGATTAAGATGTATGTGTGTGTGTGAATGATAAGCCCATAAGCAAAAATGGTAGGTTACCACCCCTCTCTCTCACTTTGCCTAGCGCCAGGGACACCTATAGTAATAATCTTTGTGTTGGTCCTGCCTTGGCCTAGCATCCTTTGCCTGGTTGACAGACAATACATTTACTTTACTTGTGGCTTAGCGTCGAGTGAAGTGAACAAGGATGGTCCTGCCTCTCTCTCCTCACTTTGCCTAGCACCTCTTGCCTGAGTCAATGCACTGTGCGTGTGCCACTGAAGTCACTGTGTGTGCTAGCAGACTATCTAGCGACGGCTTTGTCACGTTTCAGTGTGCAAGGTGTGTAAGATACACTTCTCCATCTCTCACTCTGACAATATGGCGACAGGAGGAAAACGTGTTGTGCCTTCTTTGAAGAGAAAAATTAATCTTATAGAAGCCAGAGGATGGGCAAAAACAAAAGAATGCTGCATCTGACTTTGGAATATCAGCAAATACTGCCAGGGCAATATTAACTCTACGGTGAGGTTGAGTACATGTACTGGGATTATTTCCCTTGAATTTTTCTTCCCATGGCTGTAGCAAACTTTGGATGTAGTGATTTTTTTCTCATCCCCCAACGACATAGCTATAGGCGTAGTCCACTGTAATGTCTAGGAAACTTGATCAAAATTATGAAAAACAAAAAAAGTCACCATTAAGGCGAAAGGTAAAAGTGTTCGGGTGCTATTGTTGAGTATATGGAGTAACAAAAAAAAACCCAACATCCTAAACTAAAACTGTATCATGCCACTTGGTGTCAATACTGCTTTATGATGGCGAAACATGGCAGATTTACACATCAGAAGCCAATAGATTAAACACTTTCCATTGTACTTCTCTGAGAAAAATACTAGGAATCACTTGGCCAGACACAATACATGTAATAAGAAATGAAGAAGTAATGAGAAAAACCAAGTGAGAGAAATTATTATTCATGAAAGAGGCTTAAATGATTTGGACATGCAGTAAGAATGGGGGAAAACAGGTTGCCAAAATGTGTGTTGGATTGGAAGCCATCAGGAAAAAGAAAAGAATGAAGACCAAGACTGACATGGACAGAGAGACGGTGTACCATGACTTGAGGAAAAGGGAATTTCAATTACTGTGGCTTGAAGCTCAAGACAGCAAAAGACAGAAAAACCAGTAGATTTGTGTCATCCCAATGTAGTGTCACCTTTACATTTACAGTGCTCTCAACATACAATTACAATGTACGTGTTTACTGTTGCTGCAATTTCTGTTTTTAAACCTTTATCTCTTACTCTTATTGCATCCCTTAATTCTATCACATGACATGACATAATCTCTCTTTCTCTCTGATCTCCATAAGTGTTCAGAGATGGAAGTGTGTGACCAATAACCATTGATATCTAGAGAAATGGTAAAGGAGAGGAAAAATAAATACATGAATTATCTTCATCACCTTCTACTTTTGAAGTCAGGATGTAAATGTAATGAAATGAAACAAGTTGCATGGAAAACGTCAGATAAACTAGTCCTGGATGTGAGGCGCTTTGTCATTGCCTGAAAAGAAAGGGTCCAGGGCCAAGGGGATGAAGTCACCCTTGTGGATCCCTCTGACTGTGAGCCCGCCCCCCCACTCCCGAAGCTAGAGCACTTTCACCCCTATTAGTGTCCAAAAAAATCTATCTTCCAGAACATTTTCCTTGAATTACAAGGTCAGTTAATATTCATTTATACTCTTTACATTTTTTCACTATCAAATTAAGCATTAGGATGGATTTAAATATAATGAAACGAGAGAAAAATTCTACACACTATATTTTTCTCCTCAGCCATCCAGCAATTCCCCTGACCCTCCATCTCTAACATTAACATTTCTTTTGTTCTTCGAGGAAAGGCTGGTTTTGGAAGTTTTATTTTGTTTTAAATCGTAAAGAAAATACCCATTGCAGTCCTTTTGTTCCAGCCGTTGTCATCAACACGTGTTTTTAACTCCATTGTCGATAGCTTTCAAGTCAGCCAACTGTTCCATGTACTGTTCAGGCATGATAATGACGGACAAGTGTAAAGAGAGTGGGCCCCTCGATCTGTTCAGAGCTATTACTGATCCACAAGCGAGCGAGGGAAAATGGCTGCCCCAAGCTTTGATTCTTTTTTGAAAGAGTAGACTCACTCGGAAGTCATTTTCGTATTTCGCATTTTTACCACAGTTCTGGCAATGATTGATGGTAAGTCGGCTTCGATTGCCGGCAGTTACCAGTCGGAAGCTGGGCGGAATTTCAAGGCGGCCTTAAGCTGGTAACTGACTCTCGCATTCAAATTGAACACTTATAAGCACGATTAGCAGGACATTTCCCCCTTTAATTATTGCCGGATCTAATAAACCTTTTTCTATAAGAGACAACTCTATATATATCAACCAGTGAACTGATATTGCTGGGCTTCTGAGAAATGGTTGAATTTTGGCTATGTTGGTAAACTGTATCTTAATCTTACATTCACTCAAATATGTCAGTGGAGAGCCACATTAATGTAAAAAGTCACCTGAATAAAATTAAAAGGATGTAACTGTAGCAAGAGTTAGAGAAAATCAAAGTATGCAAAAGAGCAAATGGGTTGTGGATTTCTAGTGTTGAAGTTTCCCGTATTTTGCTGATTGGATTACAACACTATTACAATATAAACGGAGACACTCATATGAAAGAGACTTTACACTACAACGAAATGACTTATTAACAAATTTATTTGATGAAGCATTCAAAACCTTGTGCTCTTACAACATTCGACAATAACCCAAATTGATTTTTTAAAAATTGTAACCATTTTCTTTTGTTAAGGTCTTATTTCATTTTTTAATACAATTCTGCTAGCAGTAAGAGCTATCGATATAGCTGAAACAACACCACATTCTAAATCATAAAAAAAAATCCCACATTTTTCTGGTGCTTCCTGCTAAAACTTAATTGATATACTGGACAGGATCAATTTTTCTTTTTTTGTGCACCACCCCGTTTTCCTCTCCGCGTTTTTCTCCATCCCTTTTCACTTGATTCTTCAGCCTCCTCCTTTGTGGCAGGTTCAGTTGGTTTCTCCTGAGATTTTTCTCCACCTTCCTCCTTTTTTTCTTCTTTTTCACCTTCCTCCACTTTCTCCTTGTCATCTTTCTTTTCCTCTTCTTTCTTATTACTATCAGCACCTTTATCTTTATCTTTTTCTTTTCCTTTGCCTGAAGGAGTCTCTTCACTCCTGTGAGGCCTGTCACTTCGACTTCTGCTCCTTCCTTGCCTGTCTGTCCTCTCAGATCTCTCCCTTTCTGGCCGTCGTCTCTCTTGCTCCTCTGGGTCTTCAGGTTTGCCTTCCCCCATCTCAGCCACACAAAATGGGCTATACTGTCTGTATCTGTAGAAAATAACATTTGGTAATAAAATTATGTAGCGAATCGATAAAGATATATATAAATTATGTAAGTCAAGCAAGTACACAGATACGGAATTATGCAAATGTCTTGCAAAATTTGGAAAGAAAAAGCAACACTTTTGATATTGGCTTTTGCATAAAATTATACCTAGTTACTGTGAGTATGAGCAGACACTGCTCTGCCATCTTAAAAAAAATTACTGCCTGTGGTGAATGAGAGAGAGAGAGAGAGAGAGAGAGAGGGAGAGAAAGAAAGAGAGACTCATAGAGGAAAATAGATCTTTGGTATAATCAAAATATTATCAATGTACCAAAACACATAAATATAGCAAAACTTCATATGGGTCATCCTCAAGTAGGCTTATACTATAATGCATAGTGTCCAGCCAGGGCGGATAACTTGGATATTGGTTGGATGGGCTAGGGGAGGTCGAACAAGTCGGATAAAGGGCCATGAGGTCAGATGGATCAGATTTTCGTTGGCGAGCACTAATTTGGGTCAGAATCGGACTCTGTAAGAATATAAAAATTATGCGTACTGACTGATGTGTTACTAGATTGAAGTTGTGTTGAGAATACAGGAACCAGCAGTTCAGCATGTCGATGTGATTTCTGAATACCGATACAGTAGAACATGAAAGAAACGCACATGGAAATAGCGAGTAAAATCTAAATCCCCGTTTTTCCCCTTCTTTGAGTCAATAAAATTAGCATGGAAGTAGCGAGTATGAAAAGGAGGTCAACACGGAAATAGCGAGTATTTTCTCCCCCAGGCTGGGACTACAGAGAGGGTAAAACATTTCGAGAAATTGACTTCTTTCCTCCTCTCTTCTTTTTCCATTAGCCCAGGCATTGAAATTGATAGGCTGGGAAGATTATGGGGGGGGATGTCAATTCACACATCGTGTGGTGCCACCATGACTTGGCGAGAGAGGAGTGGAATCGCGAGGTACTGGTGGCATGTAATGATGTACATACATATAGTGCCAAAAAAGTCAGAACTTCCTTCAATTTAGTGGTTTCCAACTCATTGCAACAGCCTCTGTCCTAATCCCCTCAAAGAGATATCGTGGTCTTTGGATTTCATGAACTATATTCCTATAGTGTGCCACATTTTAACAAATTGGAATTAATATTTTTTTTTACTTTTTCGGGGGTTCTGGATTGTTAGAAAAGTGGTAGGATTTTTGCATTAGGCGGTAGGATTTTTGACTGTTACTTTCGTCTGGACACAATGTAATTAGTGCACTGCTAGCTAGCATATGTTAGCAATGTATGGGTTATTTTCACATGCCATGATGGGCTTTTTGAGCTAATAATAACAAGAAGAAGAATGATAACAATATTAAAGAGAATTAAAATAGATATTTATAGAAAATTAATCCCTTAGGCACTTTCAATTCATTGATCATACTAACATATATGTCATAAAAGCAACAAACAAAATGAATTTTCAGGTCATAATAGTAGATAAACAACACATTCACATATGAGATCAATAATCATAGAGCATACACATACAGTAGTGACTGCCTAAGATCCCACTTTTCTTGGGGGAATTTTTTCTATACAAATTTGCCCCTTACGATCCCGGGCCGGTTGCCGGAGATCCCGCTTTTTTAAGACAGTGGTGTGACCAGTTACTACACAAAGTTTCTACAATTTTTTCTCACTTTTGTTTTTTGTCTCGGCCAAAACCATAACAAGATTGTAGCTAGCCCCCTGAGCACAGGTAAGTGTTACCTGGTCAACCTACCTGATCTATGTGTTACTAAAAGGCACCATCCTGTGTCTGGTCGAAATAAAGAGACTAAATAAAGATGACAGCAGTCATCGGCTGTGCATGGGAATATATCAATGGGCTATTGTTGAGCGTCGCTGGAGTGTGACTGTGTCAACAGGTAGATGTTAAATTGGCATGTGCTTACTTCATATCATAAAAAAGATTTGAGAATAAATTTAATTGAAAGGTTGGGTAACTGACTGATGAGTGGATTGATGACAATGATGCTTTTATATTACGCAACCTATAACTATAAAGACGCCATTTGCTTGGGAGTTTATTCAAAACAGGCAAAGCAAAGATACGTCTTATGATTGACAGGGTGAAAACAAAATCTCTTCTTTAAGTTTGATTATGACCAAGCCTCCATAGGGGTTTTCTGCTGATTGGGTATGATTTTGAATGACACTTAGAGCCGTATGAGTTGTCTCCTTCGCCACCCCCCCCCCCAAGTTCCCGTTCCGCTTAAGATCTCGCTTTTTTATTTTCCCAAGGGGCTGGATGTTAGGCGGTCCCTACTGCATAAAGTAATGGTACGCTGCATTGACTTACAGAGTAAAGAGGGATGTTTTAAGAGATAGTTTGAAAAACGAGACAGATGACGAGTGACAGACTAAGGGAGAAAATTCCTCACTGATAGAGGATGGTACGGGATGCATCTTTGGCCATATTTTTCATTTGGACACTATTTATTCTTTATAGTTTTGGGAGCCTTTATAGTTATGGTACGCTGCATTGAGTTACAGAGTAAAGAGGGATGTTTTAAGAGATAGTTTGAAAAACGAGACAGATGACGAATGACAGACTGAGGGAGAGAACTCCTCACTGATAGAGGATGGTACAGGATGCATCTTTGGCCATTTATTTTCATTTGGACACTATTTATTCTTTAAGGTTTCGGGAGCCTGGCAAAAAGTTTGATGTGTGCATGAAAAATATGTAATGCTGAGACAACACATTGTGTTCTGGGAATCCATGAAATTACCAATGGCATGTTGCACTGTATCAGCTATTCTCAGAGCCTCTCCACCCTATGACAAGTGTATATTATACACATTTTTTAAGCCAAGCAGAGACGAAATTGTCATTGATAATGATATTTCAAGATAGCTGCTTCAAAAAGTACCAACAGCCCATTCATTGATAAAACAAAGTAATAAATCTATCAGGGTCAGCAGTAGCTAAACGTGACAACATGACTTATTCCTGGAGACCTATCTTCTTCCATGACATTGATTGCTTCATACATCCCTCTTTTCACAGGCAGGAAGACACTTCATGAGCAATCACATTGAAATTTCATGTTTTAGATCTATTTCAGTAACTTCATCTTGATTTAGACCAGCCATTTGAAGCTGATCAGGCCATGAGAACTCCAACTCAGGAGCTAAGGTTGCGACTAGATTTAGACCTAGATGAAGAAAGTTCGCTGTCGTCTGTTAAGTCTAACCCTTGCTCTACAACATCTCTATCATCTGTATCTAAATCTATATAAATTTCATCTGCCCTTTCGTCTACATTCTTCACCATCCCCTTTATTTCTCACTCCACTGATAATGATAAGTTGCAACAGCAAATTGAAGGTCATTAATAAAAAAAAATTAAAGCAGCACAACTATTAATGAAAGTACATTCTTCTCAAGATAGAAACTGCTAAGTCAGATCAGAAGCAAACAAAAGAAAGGAGCTAAAAATTCTGTGCCTAAAGAGAGTATGCCATAGTCAACTACGACAACAGATAATGCTGCCAATGCCCGATGAGAAGTGACAAAGATCGATAACGTGGGCAAGGAGACAGAGCAAGACAAGATGACAAGTTTCAAGACTGGGGGAGGTTGGGGTGATAAGTAAAAGCAGCAGGACAGTATGTTGCCAGGAATAATCAGACACACCACCAATACATTGCATTACAGAATTTATGCCATTAGTTTTAAAGCATCCAATAGAACATGACATGTTTCTCCTTTCATTATGACAACACAATGAACTTTCTCTATAAATAAAACTTACTTCATGTAGTGTGTCATTGCACTCAATATAATCTTGCTGCCTATGAGTTCCAGATGGATGGTAACATCAGCTTCACTGAGAGGGTTAGTCTGCCAAGCCATGGGATTAATTGACCAGATGGAACTGCGTACAATTTCAGGGAGGACATCAGCACCGGGTTCACTTAATTTGTCGTACATCAGGATTGCAAAACTGGGCGGTTCCTCTGCATCTTCTGGAAAGAACGGTGCTAAGACTCTTCTGGACATTACTTCCAGCTGACAAGAAAAAACAAAAAATAAAATGAAAAAATTATAAATTAAAAAAGGCAAAACAACCCAGACAATACAGAAACTAGAGTGGAGTCCACTTATGATAACTTACTTAGGATAAAATAGTGTTTAAGGTAAACTATTTTTCTGGTCACAATTTTCCATTATATCTCTTCTAATCAAAGTCTGGTTAAAATAAACACAAATCACTCTCCGCTCTCTTAAAACAAGCTTGTCTTTGTTATTGTGGTCTCCTTTACCATGCATGTTCATCCTGAAAGCCAGTGGGTTGGAGGGTTTTTTGTGTCCCGAAGGCCTTTTATAGCTGGGATTCTCGCGGTCACCCATCCCTTGTCCCCTCCCCTCTTCCTATGTGGGAAACGAAGGATGCTTAAATATGTACAACATAAATCTTTACCAAACAAATTATGTAGTCGCCATCCTATCCCAGCTAAACATTTATGGTTATATGCAAAACATTTAAAACAGTGATCATCAATAATAATTGCCTTAAATCAGAAGACATTAAAAAAACCGAAACAAACATATTGAACACCTTCAACCTGCATATAGTGAAACTAAGAGCATTCAAAAGAATGCAAAAATATCTTTTAAAAACCCAACAAACAAACAAACAAAAACGGAAAAAAAACAAAACCCACCGAAAAGGAATTTTTCTTTTGGTTTTTAACCAAAAACCCAGTGTCAGCCTTAGGAACAGTGCCGCGAAACAGAGGCAATTAATGTAATGACCTTGCCCAAGAGTTAAATCACAATGCCCATCCGGGAATCAAACCCACAGCCTCTCAGTTGTCAGCCCAATGCACTACCCACTGTATAAATAAATGATACACTATTAAGGTTGTTCAAATCCTGATTGTTTAGAAAACCCCTGTCTAATCTAGAAAACCCCAGGCAAATATAGAAAACCTTAGTCTAATCTAAACAACCTTATAGTCTTATCTTGAAAACCTTCCTCTAATCTAAAAAATCTCAGCCTCATCTAGAAAAAAAACTTCCTGAGATGTCACCCTGTCAAATAAGGTATCTAGGATTTCTTTACATACTAAAGAAAAAAAAAATGAAACCAATAGGATCTCACAGGGAGGGAAGGGAGAGAGAGAGAGAGAGATAGAGAGAGAGAGATAGAGAGAAAGAGAGAGAAAGAGAGAGAG